>WNWK01004706.1:40000-134239 GCA_009830355.1 Cherax destructor
GTGAGAAGTTGCAGAAGTTGGTGGATGAGTTTGGTAGGGTACGTAAAAGAAGAAAATTGAAAGTGAATATGGGAAAGAGTAAGGTGACGACAACAAAAAAAAATAGGTAACGAAAGATCGGATATCAGGTTCGAGGGAGAGAGTATGGAGGAGGTGAATGTATACAAATATTTAGGAGTGGACGTGTCAGCAGATGGGTCTATGAAAGATGAGGTGAATCATAGAATTGACGAGGGGAAACAGGTAAATAGTGCACTGAGGAGTCTGTGGAGACAAAGAACTTTGTTCAAGGAAGCAAAGAGGGGAATGTATGAGAGTATAGTTATACCAACGCTCTTATATGGGTGTGAAGCATAGGTGGTGAATGTTGTAACAAGGAGAAGGCTGGAGGCAGTGGAGATGTCGTGTCTGAGGAGGGCAATGTGTGGTGTGAATACAATGCAGAGAATTCGTAGTTTGGAAAATAGGAGGTGTGGGATTACCAAAACTATTATCCAGAGGGCTGAGGAGGGGTTGTTCAGGTGGTTCGGACATGTAGAGAGGCTGGAACAAAGTAGAATGACTTCGACAGTTTATAAATCTGGAGTGGAAGGAAGATGGGTTAGAGGTCGGCCTAGGAAAGGTTGGAGGGAGGGGATAAAGGAGGTTTTATTTGCGAGGGGCTTAGACTTCCAGCAAGCATGCGTGAGCATGTTAGATAGGATTGAATGGAGACAAATGGTTTTTACGACTTGACGTGCTGTTGGAGTGTGAGCAGGGTAATATTTATTAAGGGATTCAGGGAAATTGGCAGGCCGGACTTGATTCCTGGAGATGGGAAGTACAGTGCCTGCACTCTGAAGGAGGGGTGTTAATGTTGCAGTTTTATAACTAGTGTAAGTGAGCCTCTGGCAAGACAGTGATGGAGTGAATGATGGTGAAAGCTTTTCTTTTTCAGGACACTCTGCCTTGGTGAACAACTGCCGGTGTGTTAAAAATTATATATATATATATATATATATATATATATATATATATATATATATATATATATATATATATATAATATTTAATGCAGCCACAGAACATATATAGGTGAATAAATTCACTTTACAGTGCACAGTATATATACATACACTTCAAAGTGTGTGTACACTGCTCCTCTGTTGGCCACATGTGCTGAGACACACTTGACCTGCTCATATAATCATAGTACATGCTGGAAACAGCTTGGTACCAACACTTTTCAGAACCTTTTCCCATTTTTGTGGTCTCTTTTTCCCAAATGTACATTGCTGTTGCGTTTCACAAGGGTCGAACTCATTCTTACATATCTACTGCTATGATTCACGAGGTTTAAACCCAGTCTCATTTGCTGGATGCTGTGATTCAAAAGTTCGAACACACTCCCACATATTGAAGAACAAATAATAAAGAATGAGGAGAAATTCAGTATGTGTAAGGAAAATGCCAAGAAAAAAGGAAGCCAGTTATTGAAGAACTTAGAGACAACAAGAAGAATGCTAGAGAAAGAGAAAAGTTTAAATATGAAGCAAGGATGCTACGTAATAGCCAACACGGAGAGTAAAATCAAAGAAGATAGTTGGTCTGTATGTTTCGACTCCCAGCTAGAGTTGTATCTGCTGAAGAGGGCTTTAATTGGAGGTTGAAATATTCAGATTATCTTTTTCTCTGTGCCTGTGTCCATGTGGGTTACTAATTATCTCTCGACAAGAGCTCATTCCTCTTCCATCTGTAATACACGAAAGTAGAAAGGCTAACTTATGTCAGATGGAGGTATTTAAGAGACATGGAATAACATGATACAAGAAAACACAGGAGGTAAACAACATATTCTCAACAGTTCAGGAGGGAGAAAGCAGAAAAAGAAACTCGCCTGAGGAAACAAAGGTAGAGAGGAAAACCTTGACAAGATATGATGGCGAGAGGGGCTCTTGACACGGAACTGTCATCTTGTTCTTTCTAAACGTAGAAAGACAACTGGAGGGGAAAGTACGAAAAGAGAGAGGAAACAAATGACGATGTGATAGAAGAACTGAGAGGATCAAGAGATCCAAGCAAAATCTTTGTTTTTATTTTAAGGTTAGCACCATAGGTAGAGGGAAATGTGTTTGTAAATTTGGAAATGAAAAATCTTGTAATGAGAAGTAAATCGAATCTCAGTGGACCCCAAAACTTCGACACAGAGGGAGGATCGGATGGGAGAGGAACAAAGAGCAGAATTGAAGACTTGGGAGAGGAGAAAGGATAGACAGAGGAATCGACCAGGGAACACAACACCTGTTGCGGAAAGGGTGGAACAATAGGTGGAAAGTTTTTTACACAAATTTTACATGGAAAAATCTGTTATCCTATCTCACCTCAAAGCCAAGCCTTGCTTAAGGTATACTACCACCACCTGTTTACTACTAGATGAACGGATGCAGCAGATATATGGAAATATGGCCAACGTTACCACCCCTGTTTGGGATCGAACCACGGACCCTCAGTATATGAGCCGAGTGCGCTACCAACTGAGTCACGGGAAATGCCCCAACATTCCAGAGACTCCCAATCTAGTTCTGCCAGAAAATAAGTAAGAAAACAGCATGTCCGGAAATCAGTAAGAGACAGAAGAATGAGAGCTTGGTACTTCAATGATGAGAGTCGGGAAGACATGTGCAACTTTTTAGCCTTGCCTTATTCATCGGCGTGTATAGAAAGAGTGTTCTCGCAGATTAATATAGTAAAAGGAAAGCAAACCAATAGGTTGTTTGAAACAGCAGCAGCAGCAAAACGTTTGCTAGCGAGGCAAGCAAACGAATTGGGTACCATCCACATCACTAATGATTCAAAATCTGGTCAGTGCCATCAACGATGTAAGGAGAGAGGAAAGCAACTCTACAGCATTTCGAACCAGAAGATGATGAGGAAATGGAAGACGATCCAACAGTTGTGGTCTTCCTACAGTAAATCATCTCTTTGTCTCTATGGAGTATAAATGGCACGTGAAGTACGTATTTAAGATGTATGTTTCAGTTACGATTAGAAAAACAGACCTTGGGATTTTTCGTGACGTGAGAGGACAAGGATTAAGGGGACGCAGGAGGACACTGAAGGCAGATAACCAAGAGGGATGCAAGGAAGAATATATTTAGCTTGAATGCTTGATAAGTAGAATCACTAGAATGAGGCAATACAGAGGCAAATTCAGTACACAGCATCAAGATTAGATATGATAAGTCAGGACTTTTATGTCAGGAGAGTTAAGTCAATCAAGGTAGGCTAAGAGGCTAAGTCTCAACCCCCCTCAAACACAACTCTGTGGCTTCAACTCAGTGAGGTTTTATCACAACTCGGTGCAATTGATAACTTTTTCAAATAATGCTGATATATAGTTTATTGGCAGCATTTTATCACCGTGTGAGCACGCGGTCAAAGAAAATCGTTCGATTAAGTGTATCAGTCACACGTTCAGCAAACATCATAGACAAAGGGAAACAGTGAACCACAAGAAGAAGCCCTATAAATATTGACAATCGAAGCTTAAAGAATAAGTCACAATGCAATGGAAGGCGCGGCTCAGAACTAATACATTGGGAAGGAATATTGGACGACGTTTCTGTTGGTCCTGGGCCATTGTTAAATGGCAAGTGGGAAAGAGAATTGAAGAATTCCGGAAGTCAGGTTAGAGCGTCAAGAGGTGAGGAAGCAGGAAAGTTCAGGTCAGGTCACTCATGTTGTTGAGATTAAAGCACATGACAATGTGGATGAAAGAAATTAGAGATTATATACTGGAGACAGTGCAATATCAAGTAACCAGTCCCTCAGCCTTGAACGAAGGTTTCCAGTCCTTGATATCTGGCAGTGTACTGGGAGAGCCTGGAACATACAATAATGCAGGGGTTGTGATAGTGAGGTTGCTTTAAGGACCAAATAAAACATACTTACGGTGGAGAGACACAAAATAACGTAGCCAGGCGAAAACGATCAGATGAAACTCTGTACTCACCTGGAATGACAAAAATGACACTAATTAGACGTCGTTCCATTTTTTTCCATTCAGAAAATAAAACTAATTGAAAGAAAATGCAAAAAATTACATTACACAAATATGTAGATAATAAAGTGAATATATTTTCTGCGTAGAGTCTGAAGTGAGCCAATATATATATATATATATAATGTAAAATGCAGAAAAATCACAGTAAACAAACGGGTGATAATATGCAAAATAACCATTGTGAAAAAAATAGTGAATTTCCAAGCACTTTCGTGATTTCTCAAATTATCATGGTACTATTTAAGTGAAAAATCACGAAAGGGCTTGGAAATTCACTATTTTATTCATAGTGGTTGTATACGTATATATATATATATATATATATATATATATATATATATATATATATATATATATATATATATATATATATATATATATATATATAATATGTCATGCCGAATAGGTAAAACTTGCGGTTTTGGCTTAAATAGTAACGCTCTTCGTGCCGAATATACATATAGTTGGATTAGGCTAAATTAAACTGAGCTTGTTATAATAAGGTTAGGTAAGTTTTCTAAGGTTCTTTTGGAACAAAATTATTAATTTTTACAGTAACATAAGTGAAAAAATATATCTTTAAACGTGAAAGAGGAAATTTTAGAAAGGACTTAATTTTAAACGAGTTCTTGCAAATTGGCCAGTTTTACCTATTCGGCACGACATATATATAAAATACACCGTGTTTTATGCAATACTAATATTTATTATCAAATAAATACGTTGCATGTGTTAATTACGTGATGCTCAGACATAAATGATGTTTCATTTATTTTTAATGTAATATTGCAAATTCATTAAAAAATACATTAACCATATTTCATAATACATTAGTTTGAACTATATTTACCACAATTTTAATTAAAAAAGTTAGTTGTATTATACAGTATGTGTCGCCATTATAAATTTAATTCTTATAAAAAGTACTATTAAATTTTACTTATGATTTTTTTTTAATTTATGTTCAAATTTTGTTTTGACAAAACCTGCATGCTGATTACTGTAGGCCCGTTATACCCGTCTCGCTCAGCGACTGAAATATATCTAGCTCGAAAAGCTAGCCAGAATTAACAGAAATGTCATTATTATATTCATGGGTAAGTGCTAAATCCGAAGAGCTCATTCATAGCTCCTGATAAATAAGAGGCAAGCAGGTTAATTTATGCTAGGTGAGAGATTGCATGGGTAAACTTAACAGAGTAGTTCCTGGCAATCAAATGTTGAACGTTGCTGGCAAAAATACTATTAACATCAGTTCAATAAAAACAAACTAACTGTTATTAATGTGCACATTTCATAAAATATTTCCTCGGCGATATTTCTTAATATACAGGCTAGATATTAGAAACAAAATTTTTTTTAAAACTGACAATACCGGTAAGAAAAAAATTCGGAATTGAGAATTAGACTTCTTCCATCTCATTTTGAATTCCAAATTTAAGTCTTGTTAGGATTGGAAACTTATATATTACAGTTATGGCATAAAACCCTATTCTTAACCGAGTAATGGTAATCCGAGACAAAAAATATTTTAGTTAGATAGCGACAAAAATATCTTACTCGTAAGAAGATAAGAGGAGCATTTGCAGCAAGCCTAATGGCATGTGCTAGGCTGCTCTTCTCATACCATCCCATTCTCACTCATGTAATTGTCACATCTATTCGTTTTAGAACTGAAAGCATTAAGTTCTGACTACCATGACAGGTAAAGCACAATAAACAAAGAGGAAATGAAAAAATATGATATACCAAGATAACATGAAACTATGGAAATCACAGACATTGTGCGTAGTGCCGGAAAACTGTTTTGGTTTCTCAGTGAAAAAGTATGTTTATAAAAAGAATAATTTCGGCTGATCCGAAGTGCTTAAAAATGTTCCAACAAATATATGATTCTATAAAACTATTAGCCACTAAGTGAATACTTCGAATGGCAAACCCCTCAAGGAAGGTTCCTTGACGCTGGTGAGGGGCTCTTGATCTAGGGAATTGGATCTGTGCTCCAGTTGCCTGAATACCGTCCACATCCCTGCCCCTCCCCCACAGGCGCTGTATAATCCTACGGGTTTAGCGCTACCCCTTTGATTATAATAATAATTTGAATGACAATAGAAACACTGCAAATCGTAGCAACAATATTCTCACCCTATTAAAGAAATAAAAAAAATCCAAAATCTGAATGATGAACGAAACAAGACACGAAATATTTCGAGGGACTAAAACCAGGTTTTAAAAGCAGCGAGGAAAACCATCACTCTGCGGCGAAAAAGTCTTTTATGCTATTTTTATATTCTTTTATATTCAAGTGTCCCCGCTGAAGATGGAAAAATAAAAATATAGCTTCCCGGTTCAATGTGATTTTTTTTTTGAAAGACGCAGCTTTCGTCTTGACTATGTGCCGCCGTAATGGCAAGCCAGAAATAGAAACCGTCCTGAAAGAAGGAATAAAACCATATCAAGTAAATTCAAGTTTCCGGTAATCATTTTGACGACAGGTATAGAGCACCGTAACATAACTTCCTTGAGGCTTATTGAGAGAGAGAAAGAAGAAGAGAGAAACGTAAAGAGAAAGGGCGAGAAAAAGTGTTAGGAATCCTAAACCTAACCTTGCAAAACTGAGCAAAAAAAAATGGAAAGAGAGAAACTGAGGGGGGTCGAATATCAGTTGTTGTGTGGCCTCTCTACTTCTCTCAACAGCTTCACTAACTCCTAGTCTCTCGGAATTTATCGTTTAGATTCACAGCAATGTTTCTAGAATCTCTCCTCGTAAGGTCTTCACTCAGGTCGTCCCATTGCCTCAGACTGAACAATTATGTAGTGTAACTTAATGTTTTCTCTCGTTTTCGGACAAGTCTAACTTTGCAATTGCTGGTGTTTCTCAAGAACTACTCATCTGACCATTTTTGCATTCTTATTGAAACCTTTACTGGGCTACCAGAATATTTTCTTTGTGTTCATTTTGCGTTTTTATTAAAGATGGATACATGTCATGTATGACACAAGACATGTGTCAATAACAGTAATGATCCATACAAAAACAACCCGCACCAGTCAATACCGTGACTGAAGTCAATACTGTGACTGAAGTTAATACCGTGACTGAAGTCAATACCGTGACTGAAGTCAATACCGTGAATGAAGTCAATACCGTGGCTGGAAGTTATGACGACTGAAGTCAATACCGCGACTGAAGTCAATACCGCGACTGAAGTCAATACCGCGACTGAAGTCAATACCGCGACTGAAGTCAATACCGCGACTGAAGTCAATACCGCGACTGAAGTCAATACCGCGACTGAAGTCAATACCGCGACTGAAGTCAATACCGCGACTGAAGTCAATACCGCGACTGAAGTCAATACCGCGACTGAAGTCAATACCGCGACTGAAGTCAATACCGCGACTGAAGTCAATACCGCGACTGAAGTCAATACCGCGACTGAAGTCAATACCGCGACTGAAGTCAATACCGCGACTGAAGTCAATACCGCGACTGAAGTCAATACCGTGACTGAAGTCAATACCGTGACTGGAAGTTATGACGATGTTTCGTCATAACTTCGTCACTGTATTGATCATCAGTCTTGTTACACACTGTAAGTGTATCATTAAGAGTACCAATCTATAGGACAACACTGTATTCGTCAATACTTCCTTGGTAATCATACCATCCCTTATTATTCAACCTATCCTCATTTGTACACCTTTCAATTTTTTTTGCAATTCCCAGAGTAATTTGGGGAAAGTTTACTGCAAATAGGTAAGGAAGAGTAAATAATACACACTAGAATCAGTGCGGCATTACCAACTTTCAACCATCTGTTCAGTCTTTGAAAAACTAAGTGTTAATAATATTAAATTGTAAAAAGTATTAGTTATTTCTAAGTTATGTACCAGACAAGTAGTCACCTTCGTATTCGACTGAAGACGACTACTGCGTAAGCGATATTTTTCCCAAATGAAAATAGCAGAGTGCTGCGCATGTGTTTTATTTATGTTCATGACGGAGACATGAACCAGTGCAAGACTACCTGATAACAATGTTACGCTCAGGTAAAGTTTGAAGTAATCAAGTCATCGTTAAGCGAGATGATGACCTAATAATCCTTCGCTGTTTCGTGTATCTTTGTGATTTATACAGAAGTTAGTGTTCGGTGAGATTTTCTCAGGTTGTTTAGTAATATTTCCACTCACACTGGTGTGCTCCTTCCAACCATCACTTTACCATGGTAGTGGGACCTCAGACCTGCCTGGTCACTTGTTCTCAACGAGAACACATAGTGCTCATTTGCACCTAGGGAGGGCACATAGTGGAACCCTCATACCTGTAATGTTGTTTTTTACTATATTTGCTTAAGGCATGTTATATGTTAGCTTAGGTTGCATCAGATTAGGCCGGAGTACGTTAAGTTAGGCAAAGTAAAACATGGCTAGAAAACTTTAGAAGAGGTCTGCCTAGGTTAGGCAATGTTAAGTAACTATAAAATAGGTTAGGTTAAGTTTATGTCATTTAACCAATTATTGTTAAATAATTATTCCACACATTAAAATTAATAAATATAATACACATGACAGTACAATACCGACGTACGCAGGTTAGTCATTCTAGCAAACCCGCTTCTTGTGTGCTCCTAGGAAAAGACTGGGTGCCAGAGTGGTGCTTATCTATATCGCCACTAGCGGACGGAGTATCAAGCCTCAATCACTCATTGTGAGGAACAACCAACCCAGATTTACTCCATTAAATATCGTAATGATTAAAAGCTGCCAACACTACCTCCATATACTGTCACCACACCATGTGATCTACACGTGTTACCACACCATGTGATCTACACGTGTTACCACCATGTGATCTACACGTGTTACCACCATGTGATCTACACGTGTTACCACACCATGTGATCTACACGTGTTACCACACCATGTGATCTACACGTGTTACCATGGATCACACATGTGATCTACACGTGTTACGACACCATGTGATCTACACGTGTTACCACACCATGTGATCTACACATGTTACCACACCATGTGATCTACACGTGTTACCACACCATGTGATCTACACGTGTTACCACCATGTGATCTACACGTGTTACCACACCATGTGATCTACACGTGTTACCACACCATGTGATCTACACGTGTTACCACACCATGTGATCTACACGTGTTACCACACCATGTGATCTACACGTGTTACCACACCATGTGATCTACACGTGTTACTACACCATGTGATCTACAAGTGTTACCACACCATGTGATCTACAAGTGTTACCACACCATGTGATCCACAGAAATTGTGTTGAGCATAACTTGGACTTTCCACACAGCAGAACCTCTATAGCATCACCATTTAGCTCAACTTGTATCCATAACACTTCATCAGGTTGACTGCTTTCCTTGACAATGTTACTGCCTTGATTGCTCTCTCTCTCTCTCTCTCTTCCTCCTTCTCTTCTCTTCTCATGACGTGCAACTTTCCTCTCTCTTACTCTTCATTATCTCACTTTTCTGCCTCTATTTCTCGCGATTCCTACTAGAGTTAATCTGCTTTGTGATCTCAAGGAGGAGTGCTTCCAAAGGTCTCAGGTGTGTGTGTGTGTGTGTGTGTGTGTGTGTGTGTGTGTGTGTGTGTGTGTGTGTGTGTGTGTGTGTGTGTGTGTGTGTGTGTGTGTGTGTGTGTGTGTGTGTGTGTGTGTGTGTGTGCGTGCGTGCTTTCTTCTTTGTGGTTACAGGGATCGAGTCGGAGCTCCTGGTCCCACCTCTCCCCTGGTCGCTACTGGGTTTCCTTTGTCCTGGTCCTTTTCTCATAACTCATACTTCTTAACTCTAAGTCTAGTCTCTTTGCAAACCTTTGCATTTGTTTCCGGCTTCTTCAAATGATTTATCTGATGTGGGATCAATGCAGGTACTGCATATCCATGACTGGCTTCATATATTTCATGTAGCGTCGTGAATGGCTCCTTGTTGAGGTTCCTGAAAGCTACCCTTAAAGTTTGTTGTTTTTGCTTTTGCTGCTGTGGTTATTCGGTTTGTGTGTCCCTCTTGCAATATCCTCGGAATTATGCTCACCCAGAGGTTTTTCTCTTTCAGGGAGGTTACCAGCCATTGTCCCCTAAGTCTGTATACTGTTCCCGGTAATCTTTACCAGTCTCCAATTTTCCTAATTTATCCTTTGCTGGGGTTAAATTCTAGGAGCCACTTGTCAGACCAATCCTGAAATTTGTCCAGATGCATGTGGAGTTTTTTCTTGTTTGATCCTCTCTGTATTCTCATTAGTTTCACATCATCTGCAAACAAGACTATACCTGACTTTATTTCTTCTCCTAATCTCTGATTTTATTTCTTCTGCCATGTCGTTGACGTAGAAATAAAACAGTGCAGGTCCCAATATTGACCCTGCAAAACAACCCTCGCTACATTTGCCCATTCCGATACCTCTGCCCTGCCAGTAAGGCGTTGCTTCCTTCAAGTGAAGTCCGAATGTATCGAACACCAACTTACAGTCCAAGAAAGGTGCAGTCCACCCATTCTTCTCGCGCCTGCCTATCTTTGGTTAACTTGTCTTAGAATTCAAACAGTTTTGTAAGACAGGATTTATCATCTCTAAAACCCTACTGGTTTATCAATCGATTCCTTTCCAAGTGCACTACTGCTCTTCTGATAACCATCTCCATAACCTTACAGTGAATGCTTGTCGGTGACACTAACCTGTAGTTTGTTACCTATCTGAACCCCTTTTTTTACATTCGGTTATATTATCTGTATTCCAGACCTTCGGCAGCTGCCCTGTTTCAGTAAACTTGTTGAAGACTGCGTCTGGCGATTTACACCGTTCTTCTGATCTTTCTCTAAGAACCCAAGAAGAGATGTTGTCTGATTCAGTTGTCTTTGAGGAAGCTAGCTCACTCAGTAATTTCTTCATGTCTTCTACCGTTGTGTGTATTGTGTCCAGAACTCGTTTGTGCACTTTGTCTTTGGTTCTTCCTCTTTGACTCTTTATGATTACGCTAAGAACACCTCCCTAAAACCTTTTACTATTCTTGTTTTTTCTGATCCTTCTTTTTTTATCCTTGTTACCTGGTCCTTCACTGAATCTTCTTTCTGATTGGTATGTGTAGCATTTTTGGCTCAGATTCTGCTTTCTATACTGTAATTGTTGTTCAGCCTCTCTTCTAACCCATGTGTATTCATTTCTGGCTCTTCTGCTCACCTCCCTATTCTCTTGCATTTTTTGCTTTTCATATTTTTGTCCATGCTCTTCCACTTTTATCTATGCCTCACTGCACATCTGGGTGAACCATGGGTTCACTCTGTTCTGGCCTGTCCTGCTTCTGCTTCCGGGTGTGAATTTTTCCTCTGCCTCTCGGCCCTTGCCACCTACATATTCCATTATTTATTTCACTGTATTTCCATCTAGTTCCCTTTCCTCCAGCACTCGACCTAGAAATTGCCTAATGCCTACGTAGTATCCTCTTTTGAAGTCAGGTTTGACCCATCATTCACGCTCTGCTTCCCTCCATGTTCACTTCCGCAGGATAGTCAAGTCAGTACTGCATGGTCGCATGTGTGTGTGTTGGGGGAGGGGGGGTGTTCGGAGGGTGTGTGGGGATGTGTGTGGGTGATTGTGTGCTTTTGTGGGTGTGTGTGGGAAATGTGCTTTTGTGTGTACTAACCTATTTGAACTAACCTATTTGTGGTTGTAGGGGTCAATTCATAGTTCCGGGAGCTTTATCATACCTCTTCTTAAAGCTATGTATGGATTTTGCCTCCACTAAATCACTCCCCAGACGGTTCCACTTCTTGATAACTCTATGACTGAAGTAGAACTTCCTAACATCCCTATGACTCATCTGAGTTTATAATTTTCCTTTGCTGCTGTGCGCCATGTCGGAAACATTCTGTTCCTATCAACCTTGTCAATTCTTTCTAAGTATTTTATAAGTCGTTATAATGTTCTCCCTATCCCTTCTGTTTTCCAGTGCTGTCAGGTTGAGTTTCCTTAACCTCTCCTCCTAGGACATACCCCTCAGCTCCGAGACTAGGCTTGTCGCAAACCTTTGCACTTTCTCTAATTTCTTGACGTGTTTGTCCAGGTATGGTTTCCATACTGGTACTGCATACTCCAATATAGGCCTGGCGTATACGGTGTACAGTGCCATGAATGACTCTTTACTTAGATAACGAAACGCTATTCTCAGGTTCGCCAGGCGCCCATATGCCGCAGCAGTTATTGGGGTGATGTGCGCCTCAGAAGATGTCCTCGGTATGATGCTCACCCCAAGATCGTTTTCCTTAAGTAAGTTTTCCAGCCTTTGACATCTTAGGCCGTATTCCGTCTGAGGTCTTCTTTGTTCTTCCCCAAGCTTCATAACTTTGCACTTGTTGGGGTTAAACTCCATGAGCCATTTGTTGGTCCAAGCTTGCGGTCTGTCCAGACCCTCTTGTAGGCTTACCTGATCCTTATCCGCTTGTATTCTCTTCATTAGCTTCACATAATCTGCGAGCAAGGACACCTCTGATTCTATCCATTCCGTCATGTCATTCACATATACAAGAAACAGCACCGGACCTAGGAATGACCCTTGTGTAACCCCACTCGACAAATGCACCCACTCTGACACCTCGTCTCGTACCAACACACGTTCGTTTCATTCCTGTCAGGTATTCTCTGATCCACTGCAGTACTTTCCTTGTTATTCCTGTGTCGAAAGCTTTCTTACACTCCAAGAAGGTGCAGTCTACCCATCCGTCTCTCTCTTGTCTTACGTATGTTACCTTATCGTAGAACTCCAGTAGGTTTGCGATGCAGGATTTCCTTTTCCTGAAGCCGTGCTGGTTGTCATGTTTGAGTTTATTCCTTTCTAGGTGCTCCACCACTCTTCTCCCGATAATCTTCTCCATAACTTTACATACTATATGTACATGTCAGCGAGACTAGTCTGTAATTTAGTGCAGCATGTCTCCTTTCTTAAAAATCGGGACTACATTTGCTGTCTTCCACACCTCAGGCAGTTGTGCTGTTTCGATAGATTTATTGAAGATTGCTGTTAGTGGCACACAGAGCGCATCTGCTTCCTCTCTCAGGACCCAAGGAGACATTATCTGGGACCACCGCCTTCGAGGTATCTAGTTCCCCTAGCAGTTTCTTCACCTCCTCGGTTGTGTGCAGTGTGTCTAGCACTTGCTGGTGCACTCTACCACCTCAGTTTTGTCTCCTCTGACAATACCTTCCTGAATCGTGATCTGAGCTCCTCACTTCCTGGTCGTTCCTGTTTTTCTCTTGATGTGGCTGTATAACAACTTTGGGTCGGTTTTGGATTTTGATGCTGTCATTCTCGTATTGACATTGGGTTTCTCTCCTTATCCATGCATATTCGTTTCTGGCTCTTTGGCTCAACTCCCTGTTTTACTGGGTCCTTTGCCTTCTATACCCTTTCCATTCTCTAGCACACTTGGCTTTGGCCTCTCCACACCTAGTAAACTATGGGCTCACTCTGGTCTTCCCATTGTTTCTGTTGCCCCTTGGCACGAACTTCTCCACTGCCTCCCTGTACTTTGTGGTCACTTGTTCCGCCATTTCATTTACTGTCTTCCCCTCTAGCTCACTTACCCACTGCACCTCATGTAGGAATTGTCTCATACCTGTGTAGTTCCCTTTTTGAAAGTTTGGTATCTCCCATTCTTCTCCTACTGCTTCACTCTCCATTGTTAACTCTACTATGTATTCAGAACTTAAGACCACGTGATCGTTAGCGCCTAGAGGTCTTTCATGTTTGGTATCCCCTATGTCTGAACTGTTCAAGTTGAATACGAGGTCCAGCCTTGCTGGTTCATCGTCTCTTCTCTCTCTCTCCGGTTGTGTCCTAACACGTTGGTACATGAAGTTTTCTACAACCGCCTCTGCACGTCTCTGGTCCCCCATGTGGCTCCAGATTCTCCCAGTCAATCTGTCTGGCCTGTATATTCTCGCCTATACGTACCTGCAGAGGTTAAGTCTCAGCTGCTGGCCCCGCCTCTTAGCTGTCCTCTACTGGATTCTTTATCTCTCCCGAAGCGCGTTTCGTCATCAGTTTTCTGCTTATTTCAAGAGAAATGTCTGAAATCCTGTCCATTGAAAGTGATATTTACAGCCTTTGTCTTCCCCTCTCCAGAGCCTGCTATTCCATCTATGGTCTTCTTTGCTCATTCCCATTCTTCATAACTTTGCACTTTTGGGGGTTGAATTCTAGCAGCCATTTGTCAAACCAGACCCAGAGGTTGTCCAGACCTATTTAAAGCCTTTCCTGTCCCTCACATGTTTGCATTCTTCTCATTAGTTTCACATCACCTGCGGACAGGATACCTTAGATTCGACCCCTTTTCCGTCATGTTATTCACGGTCCAAGTACTGATGCTTGTGGAACCCCACTCGTTACATGTACTCATTCCGATACCTCTTCTTGGGCAATCTTTCATCGTGTCCTTCCTGTTAAGCCTTTATTGATCCATCGTTATGTCTTCCTTGTTATTCCCGTCTGTTCCTGTAGCCTTTGTTCCGGTCTATTGTGCTGTATTATCAAGTTGTTGTTTTTTACAGTTCGAAAAAAAAATGGAAGTCTATCCATCCCTCCCCTGCCTCATTTTCTTTAATATTGTCGTAGAACTCTGGTAAGTTTGAACAAGATCTGTCATTTCTAAAGCTGTGCTTGTTGTTTCTGAACACCCTCCTCTCTAGGTGCTCCACCACCCTTCTGATAATCTTGTCCATAACTTTGCATATTATGCACGTGAGTGCGTGCGCCTGCGTGCGCGTCCCACTACCTTGTAAGTGCCCCATGACTCAAGAAATTGTAATATGACGATTGCAAACAAATCACAGGACGGGTGGGACTTGAACCCATGGCAGATGATCACCTGTTATGAGTTCGAACCACACCCATTCGGTAATTTAAAATTACCTATCCTAGTATGCAGAGCGTGAACTAAAGCTCTCCGTCCGACCTCTAACTTTTGGCCACCTGACATGAAATATTTTTCATACCTATTTTTGTATTTCCCAATATAGAGTCTGCTTCCTATATTACATTCTTTAGTTCAATATTTTTACTAATAAAATAAAAAAAATCTCATAACCCTGTGACTCATGTAGTTCAGTACTTTCCATCTATGAGATTTTGTTGTTTATGTCGTGGTAAACAATCTATCCTTGCCTTCCTTGTGTAAGTGTTTGTTATGTCGTAGTTGTAACGTGTTTTGTTCTTCGTATTCCTTCTTACTTTTTTCATAGCTCATTCCACTAAACTCAGGCACCAGTACTGATGACGCCCTTAGAGAATTTCATTAAGTGAGAGTTGCCCTTATAAGAAAGTCTGCAGATATTGTCTCAGGGTGACGGCCCTTCATAGTGCCGGCCAGGCGTGTGTTTACATGCATTGAGTCACAACAAAACAGTAAATATTTGAAATTTAATGCTGTAAATTAAATACAACTAGACGTATCTGTCTCTGGGAGATCCGAAAATGTTATCCCCGTATTGTATAACCCCAGGATCATCTACCTCGATACGCGAGAAAACAATAATGCAAATGTGCAGCAGAAGTTTCTAATATACTGTTAAATATTTTAGGATAATTAGAAGTCATTCTTCAGTACAAGCAACAAATTTAAGTCATACTCAGACCTAATTCAAAACTTACATTAAGAAACACCAGGTTTGAATCCAAACTGACGAGACATAGTCTTGTTATCTCAAAGCCACCAATATTCCCCGTCCAAAAAAGTCACAAATTAAGTTTGAAGCCGCTCAGAAGTTCCATTATAAAGTTATGAGCATTGGAGTGTTAAAACCAATGGGACGAGGCACTCAGAAATTATAGCATGAAAATCAGTGTTTTAATTTTCCAAATTTCTTCCATGAAAAAGACATGTACGAAAGTTCACAGGGCAAAAAATCAATCCAAACTGTTTACTAGCGTTGTGAATTAAATGAGTAATTAAGTAAGAAACAAATCAATATTTTTTATTTAAGTTTTGGCTACTTAATTCAGTTTTTATAATGATCTTAAAGGCATATCAACACTAAACGTTAGTTTGAAGGCGACCAGATGATGAATTCTCAAGTTATTGTACATAAGCCAACAATATTTACACCTATACAGCCAAAAGCTAAAAAAAAAAAAAATCATCTATTTCATTAGATGTATCAGAATAAGAATTGCTTTATTGACTCTGGGTGAAGCAATAAACTCGTAGGAATCATGTAGTGGCTAGGAAACGAGGGATATTCTGATTCAATTTATAGAAGGGAGAATAAGTCCAGTTCTTTGGATCAAGAGCCTCTCACCACCATCAAGGCATCCTTCTTGAGGAGGCAAAGTCCAGTAATTTAATGCAAAATAGCACTATACCATTTTGAAATTAAGAGTGGAAAATGGCACCTTCAGCCTCCATTAACAATACCAACCTTCTAAGTAGGATACACGAGTGATGAAATTTTGAAGCCGATCTAAAGAGGATTTCTAAAGATAATGCACCCAAACAAATTTCGGGAATAATCCTAAGGATAATTGGCAATCGCTAATTATCCCGCGAACCTTTACCTAATAATAGATCACCAGGTATTAAAAACTGAAAACAGGTAAACAAGGTATACAAGCCTAGCTGGCATCAATGACATATTACTATATAGATAGCCCATTGTTATACAGAGCATTTCGGCAAATTAGTCAATTTTGTCCAAGGATGCGACTCACACCAGTCGACTAACACCCAGGAACCTATTTTACTGATAAGTGAACATGGATAGCACGTGTCTTAAGGAAACACCTCCTAATGTTTGCACCCGCACCGGGGATCAACCCCTGGACCTCAGTGTGTGAGCAATGTGTGATATCAATCGAGCTACAGGACACTAGAAAAGTGAGTGTCCAATATTTCTCTTTTTTGTAGTTCTTTTCTATTTAAAATTCTCCTCAATCCTTTAAGAAAACATTATTTTTTTTATTTAAGTTTTATATCATATATTTTCTGTGAAACTGGAAAACTCGCTCTTACACAGCCCAGCTTCAGTACAACAATACTTCCATTACAAATACATTAACACTTGTTGTTTGAATCCGACCAGAAGAGGCATTCGTTAGTTATTGCATGGAAAAGGAAAAGGTATTCTTCATTAATTGATTTTAATCAAACGATTTCAGGTTCTGCAACAATTTGTTATTTTTTTGTTAAATTTCATCCTTATGGGATGCATCAATGTTAATATTTCAATAATAACCAGACGAGGCATTATTTAGTTTCATCAAGAACTGCAAGAATAAGTCCACGTGCTTTTAACATCCTATAGAGAGGGAGCATGGACACAGGGGGTAGTCCCGCAGTTACTAAAAACAACAGACATAGCCCCACTCCACAAAGTGGGCAGTAAAGAACTACAGACCAATAGCGCTAACGTCCTATATCATAAAAATCTTTGAAAGGGTTCTAAGAAACAAGATCGCCACTCATCTAGATACCCATCAATTACACAACCCAGGGCAGCATGGGTTTAGAGCAGGTCGCTCCTGTCTGTCCCAACTACTGGACCACTACGACAAGGTCCTGGATGCTCTAGAAGACAAACAGAATACAGATGTTATATACACAGACTTTGCAAAGACCTTTGACGAAATGCGTGATAAAGAAATAACAGGAAAAGTTGGTAGATGGATATATAATTTCCTAACAAATAGAACACAAAGAGTAGTAGTCAAGAGAGTAAAGTCTGAGGTGGCTACGGTGAAAAGCTCTGTTCCACAAGGCACAGTACTCGTTCCCATCTTGTTCCTCATCTTCATATCGGACATAGACAGGGATATCAGCCACAGTGCCGTGTCTTCCTTTGCAGATGACACAAGAATCTGCATGACAGTGTCCACCATTGAAGACACTGCAAGACTACAAGCAGACATCAACCAAATCTTTAAATGGGCTGCAGAAAACAATATGAAGTTCAATGATGAGAAATTTCAATTACTCCGATATGGAAAACGTGAAGTTAAAATTACATCGGAGTATAAAACAAATTCCAACCACACAATAGAGCGAAAAACTAATGTCAAAGACCTGGGAGTGATCATGTCAGAGGATCTCATCTTCAAGGAACATAACACTGTAGCAATCGCATCTTCTAGAATAGTGACAGTGTGGATAATGAGAACCTTCAAAACCATGGATGCCAAGCCCATGTTGACACTGTTCAGGTAGCTTGTTCTATCTAGGCTGGAATATTGCTGCACACTAACTGCACCTTTCAAGGCAGGTGAAATTGCTGAACTAGAAAATGTGCAGAGAACCTTCACGGCACGCATAACTGCGATAAACCACCTCAATTACTGGGAACGCTTGAAGTTCCTAAACCTGTACTCCTTAGAACGCAGGCGGGAGAGATACATTATTATACACACTTGGAAAATCCTAGAGGGATTAGTACCAAACTTGCACACGAGAGTCACTCCCTACGAAAGCAAAAGACTCGGCAGGCGATGTAACATCCCCCCAATGAAAAGCAGGGGTGCCACTAGCACGTTGAGAGACAACACAATAAGTGTTAGGGGCCCAAGATTGTTCAACTGACTCCCAGCATACATAAGGGGGATTACCAATAGACCCCTGGCTGTCTTCAAGCAGGCACTGGACAGACACCTAAAGTCTGTACCTGACCAGCCAGGCTGTGGTTGTACGTTGAAATGCGTGCGGCCAGCAGTAACAGCCTGGTTGATCAGGCCCTGATCTACCATGAGGCCTGGTCACAAACCGGGCCGCGGGGGCGTTGACCCCCGGAACTCTCTCAAGGTAAACTCCAGGTAATATATTTAATAATACTGGCAAATTGAGACTTGGGCAGCCCAATATCAATGCAAAAATTTGCTTTCTCGAAAACACAAGAGGCAAACTTATATTTATTGAACGTGATTTAAAGGGAATAACAATATAAAACTATTTTACTTAAAATAGGCAAATGTGCATCTATACACTTGATTAATTTTTTTTATCTTCGCCGTCGTCAAAGTCAGAAGCACCTTTTTTGAATGAAGTCAAGCAGTGGAGGCTTTTGAAAGTTATCGAGATCATTCAAGAAGTCTTAGAATGGGTTCTTCAGTTTTGATCATACCAAGAGTTGCATGAATTTTGCCATAGTTACCATACATCAACGTTGATAATTGGAAGCTGATCGGATGAAAAATTTTCATGTAAGGGGAATTACCAATAGACCCCTGGCTGTCTTCAAGAAGGCACTGGACAGGCACCTAAAGTCAGTACCTGACCAGCCGAGCTGTGGTTCGTACGTCAGCAGTAACAGCCTGGTTGATCAGACCATGTCCAGGTATCCAGGTATGGAAATGAATCGGTTACTTCACATCTGTTTTCTTCAAGCTCAATTACTAGTTCTTTTTAGGAAAGGTTTACTTGTAGGGGTCATACAGCGCCTGAAGAAATGGACGGCAACCAGGCTCGATCCAAGGATGTGTAGTATCATGTATGTAGTCGTAGTTACAACAGTACTACACAATAATGACAAATTACATTTACCTTTATACTAAAACCATCTGCATGGTGCAAGAATTTTATCAGATTTTCTTTATAACACTTGTCAGTGATTGAAAAACACCTGTTCACTAGATTCCAAACTTCTTTTGGCCTCTGATCCCTGAATTAAATTCTGTTGTTTCCTCTCTTATTAACCACCGTCTCGGATGTTACGTAGTTATGCTTCAGCGAAACGCTCCGAGGAAAGACTTTTCAATCTATTTTCAGCATAACTTTGTTTCTGTTGGAGTTAAATTACAGTGACCATTTATCTGTGGTTACCTGAAGTCTGTCCAGGTTATTCTATAGTGTAGGGAGAAACAGAAATAGCAATTAATGGTAAAATAAAGAGTAACGTAAACTGAAAACAAATAGGAAAAGTAGGAAAAAAATAAACGAAAAGAATGAAAATAAACGAGAATATAAATAAAGGTGTACATAAGAGATGATGGAAATGAAAGAGAACAGAATAATCAAACCAAGATGGAAAACTGACTTCGATTTTTATACCGCGGGTTAATAAAGATGGCAATAGAAGAAAGAGAATAAAAAAAGCACACAGTAAAAGGTTTCGAAAGTAGAGAGAAGTGCAGTGGACATTATAAAAGTGAATGTAATGAGGGAAAATGAGGGTGATGAGGAAAAATGAATTATCAAAGGACGTTGAAGAAATTGGCTAAATATGTTATATTAAAAAAAAAAAGGAACTGGCAAAATAACGAATAAATAGAAAGAGCAGGAGAGGAGGAGGAAAATAAAAGAGGGGGCAAAGGAAGAGTGTCACATGACAAAACTATAAGAAGCAGACATCTACTGGCTGGGTCGCCTGTCAATACTTTGTGAATATATTCAGAATTATTAGGACCACCAGAGTAAGACAATATCTCTTATCGTGTCTCCTCCTCCTCTTTCTCTCTCTCTCTCTCTCTCTCTCTCTCTCTCTCTCTCTCTCTCTCTCTCTCTCTCTCTCTCTCTCTCTCTCTCTCTCTCTCTCTCTTAATTTTATGGTTAGGCTATGAATTCTTAGCTTTATCTACAAGCAAAGAGCTGTTACCTACCACAGCTCATTTGAATTCTTTTTATTATTGTGAGACATACTAATAGGGAATAAGGTGAAGTTCCAGCCATCTGTGGGCCAGAAGTTTCATTGGGTCAACTGACGTTATTTCATGGATGTCATCATGGTATGCGAACATGTTCCAGACTCTGGTCATTCTAGAAATAATTGATCTCAGATGAAGATGTTCTTAAGAAAGATACAGAGTGTATTTGCTCTCCGCTGCCCGTCTTCTTGTGTAGAAGCTCTGTTCTGGCTGACCATGAAGTGGGGTTAAGTGTGGTACCTTAACAAAGGTTATGTACGTAACAGTAAGGCCACCCACACCCCTCCTGTGTTGAAGGCTCTCCTGATACGACAGATCTGCCAAGGCTGGGTCCTGACGAGAGAGAAGTCGTCTCGGTCTGTTCTCTATTCTGTCAAGAAGTCGTAGGTGAGACGGGGGGGAGCAACTAATCCAAGAAAATGGAGCATACTCAAGGTGTGAGCGCACTTGTGCCTCGTACAGTCTTGCAACCTCGTCTGTCGAGTAGATGCGACATACGTCTAAGTGCCGTAACCTTCCCAGCTGTCTTGTTTGCGAGATATTTTACGTGGTTCTTCATAGTCAGTTTGGAGTCAAATTTCACCCCAAGGATATCAACCTCGTCCCCTGGTTCCTACACTCTCCCATTCATTCTTATCACTGCTCCAGCATCACCAACATGGTGCCTGGACACTATCATCATTTGAGTTTTCTCTGAAGCAAATGTACCCTGCCATTGTTTTCCCCAGGCTGATATAGCTGTAAGCTGGTGATTGATGTAACTGAGAGCAGCTGGTATTTCCTCCCATGTATGTTAGAGTACAGTCGTCAGCATATACAAATGATTCTAGGATGAGCTGACGAAGGTTAAGTAGTTATTCCATTTCTCTGTCTGTATGTCTGTCTGTCTGTCTGTCTGTCTCTCTCTCTCTCTCTCTCTCTCTCTCTCTCTCTCTCTCTCTCTCTCTCTCTCTCTCTCTCTCTCTCTCTCTCTCTCTCCGGTCTAATAAGCCGAAATTGCCGAATAAGCCGAACTCCTTTAAGATTAGAACTTTTCCCAAAGAAATTTGTTAAAGATTGACAGATATAATTTTTTCATTGACAGTGATATAAAAAAGTGTTATTTTTGGACCAAACCTATCTTAGAAACCTCAATTAACCAAACTAAAACTAGCCTATCATAATTTATTTTTTTTAGCAAAATTCTCCTATGTATAGCATAGGTCAGTTTAAATATATTTAATATTTCTTAACGCTTCACCATAAAAAAAAAAAAATTCTTCACCATGATCTCAACTCTTAATTTTTGACTGACTTGAATTAGTTCCATATTTATGAATTCGGGTTCCATGTCATTTTCTAACTCATCTGTTTTAGTTTCGTTCTAAAACTGTAGCTTATACCGACAGTATGATAATGAGGGTACAACGTGAGAGTTATGCCAGGGACTTCATTAATTCGTACAAAGCATACGTGAGCGTGTTAGATAGGAGCGAATGGAGACAAATGGTTTTTAGGACTTGACGTGCTGTTGGAGTGTGAGCAAGGTAACATTTATGAAGGGATTCAAGGAAACCGGCAGGCCGGACTTGAGTCCTGGAGATGGGAAGTACAGTGTCTGCACTCTGAAGGAGGGGTGTTAATGTTGAAGTTTTATAACTGTAGTGTAAGCGCGGCTCTGGCAAGACAGTGCTGGAGTGAAGGATGATGAAAGTTTTTCTTTTTCGGGCCACCCTGCCTTGGTGGGAAACGGCCGATGTGTTAATAAAAATAAAATAAATATCTGTAAAGGTTAGATATATGCGGTGAAGAAAAGTCATGTCCGAGTAAGGACAGGTGTTGGCAGTATCGTTGTCAGGCAGGGAAATTACCCAGAGTTGTTGTGTTGGTAGTGGTGATCAAAGCTGAATTGCTTGTCTGCTTCTCTTATAACTAATTTTACTTCAGGGAATTTTATCTTGTGACTGCACAAATTGCCTGTGTCTTCCATTTTACACGTATATTTGTGTTCTTTCATTCTTGACTAAAATAGCTCTTTACCAGAGTTCTTGTTACACAAACCATAGATCTTCTCCGACACTAAATGCATGACGGTCTCAGTTTTTTTTCATTTCTGCCATGGATATTCTCAACATGATTAAACTGTGTCAACATTTCTTTTTTGTTCGTGAAGTATTGTCTTCTGGGATGGGGGTCACTGTTAAGTGCAGTCGTGGCCAAGCTTACATATGGAGCAACTGGAGGAAAGAGGTCGAAAATTCATTTCCTAAGGACCATTGTGTGGTTGAATAGGCCGATGACGCCTTTGTCATCGCCAATAATTGCCCGAGCACCGCTAACTTGCAATAATGTGGAACCCACCATTAAGTATACCTCAGAGGAAAAACATAACGGACATTCGAATCTGTAGAAACGATGATAAACTAAATTTAAGGTTTTAGTTTAAACTCAAGAATAAAAATGTCTTTCTACGCTTCCTATCACATCACAATAACAAACCAAACGAACGATCATCAGGATCTTTTCCTCTTCCACTTTCCTTAAAAGAGAAAGCGAGTAAATAAATATACAGACTCTTCACATAGCAACACTACCCGAGACACTTCATCTCCGACTGCGGAAGGAAAGTGGTAAAATATTCTTCGTAGCACCAGATCGAGTCCAGTCAGTTATAATTACACAGTCATTTCAGATAACAAAACTAGCAGCATATGGTCAAAATCAACTTCAGAGTCGCAAACGTAGCTTCTAGCACCATCAGTGATTTTTTTCTAAGATGCACCTAAACCAGCGTACACCACTGCAGTCCGTATTACGTGAGACACTTAGGTAACATTTGGATATCTCTATTCTGGAAACGTTTCGCCAGTCAGTGGCTTCCTCAGTCCAACGCAGAGAAAGGTGGAAGACAAGGAAGAGTTTGAAGTAATTAGTCCCTCAACCTGGAGTCGATATGTTCAGGACTGATTACTTCAAACTCGTCATCGTCTGCCTTTTTCTACATTGGACTAAAGAATCCACTGGCTGGCGAAACGTTTCCAGAATAATGATACCCAAATATTGCACAAGTAACTCAATTATCAACCCGTCGGTTTTCTAAATCATTTATTCACAGTCTGTATTACACCTGGCGACGGGTGCAAGAGGTCCTGACTTGGCGAGACTTCCAGAGGTTTGTATGTAAGGCTCCTGGAACACAGATATGCGTGCCAGAGACGACACAAGCACTGCATGCACTGTACAACGTATCGTAACAAACTACACATCACCTGAAGAACTACCCGGACATTAAGTTAGCTATGCGAGAATCAGGCCAACGAAACAATTTACATCTGGAGTCAGTTTTAATCACCACTACCAATATCATTCAACAAAACTCTGGGTCATTCAGCATCTCTGAGGTTTACAACTAAAACTAATCATAACTAAGACTGACACGGCCATCACCTCAGTCTACATCCCACTTCACGGACGTGACGTTTTTACACTTCGCAGACCTCACTTCTACCACAGTACAGCCTCCCTTACAAACGATATTCTTTGCTGACGAAAAGTCTTAGCAAAATACCATAACCCATAGAGTCTGCTGTTCTCTTAAATATCCATTTTTAATATATATCCGTTTGCTTTAAATCCTACCCAGGTAAATCTTTCGTTTTATGTCCTACCCAGATAGATCTTTTGTTTTATGTCCTACCCAGGTAGATCTTTTGTTTTATGTCCTACCCAGGTAGATCTTTTGTTTTATGTCCTACCCAGGTAGATCTTTTGTTTTATGTCTTACCCAGGTAGCTCTTTTGTTTTATGTCCTACCCAGGTAGATCTTTTGTTTTATGTCTTACCCAGGTAGCTCTTTTGTTTTATGTCCTACCCAGGTAGATCTTTTGTTTTATGTCCTACCCAGGTAGATCTTTTGTTTTATGTCCTACCTAGGTAGTTCTTTTGTTTTATGTCCTACCCAGGTAGATCTTTTGTTTTAGATCCTACCCAGGTAGATCTTTTGTTTTATGTCCTACCCAGGTAGATCTTTTGTTTTGGATCCTTCCAAGGTAGATTTGTTTAGATGTTTTCCTGGTGTATATTTTATTTTAGACCCTTCCCAGGTTGATTCTATTAGATCCTTCAAAAGTAGATCCTTTTAGATCCTTCAAAAGTAGATCCTTTTAGATCCTTCAAAAGTAGATCCTTTTAGAGCCTTCAAAAGTAGATCCTTTTAGATCCTTCTCTGGAAGATCCTTTGTTTTAGAGCCTTCCTGCCCTTGTAATACCCTTGAGTATTTTGTATGTTGCAATCATATATCTTGCACTTCCACTTGGAGGATATCGAGTTGACGCAAAATCCACCTTTTCAATTATTTCAAAATTAATCTAACTGAATCTTAGGAACATAAGAACAGAGCACAACAGTGGGTCCATTGGTGCATGCTAGACAATTGACTCTCTGTTATGTGAGAGTTCCACACATGCACTACACTCAAAGAGCTGGCTGCACAAACATGGAAAAGAGTGTCTTGAGATTTTCTTTGCCAAAATATCTATAATTTCTGGGTTTCTTATTTAACATTGTTTTGCCATGGTAGATTGTTATTACATACTTAAGGGAACGTGTTTGATGATAAGGCCACTCCCAAGATCTTTTTAACTGTAAATTGCCATCCTCCCTCAACCCCCTACTTGGATTCCATGTTTATTTATAATAGGTGGGGTACAACTCTAGGAACTATTTTATCGACGATTCCCTTAGCGTGTGTAGTAACATAATTGCGATAACAACTGCGCTATACACTTTGCCTGATAACTTTGAAAAATACATATTCCACAAGAAATTTCATACTTTCTCTAGCCCTCTTTCCAAATGCATGCTCTAGGTACATTCCACTTATTTGATACATTCATTCGGAAGAACTGTCATTCCCTCACTTTATTTCTACCATCTTTCAACATTTCCATCTTAATTCCATTCATCCCCTATATTCTTCCCAGTTAACACCAACATACAAATCCCGTTCCCTCAACTTAGTTATGCACAGTTATCAATAAAAGTTTAATTGATGTCTTTCAGTATACAAACTTGTTGAACTAAATGTTCTCTGTCAAGCAGATTACATAACATACGTGGCTTTTATTAATATTATTGAGTAACGATACATATGTATGGGTTATAAAACGCCTGGGGAAAAGTCGGTTTTCAAGTTTAATCCGAGGACACTGAGGGATAACTCAAGTTTCTTGGATGAAGAGCCCTTCAACTGCCCTCTCCCTCCCCTGCAAAGTGCTGATGGTGGATCACGTTGGTCAGTTGTTGGAGTTGATGAACATGACTAATGTCTCCTAAAGCATGTCTTAATTGCAACACAGGAGTGAACACACAGACACACACTCAGGATCTAATATCCAACTGAATATCAGATCCTGAGGAAAGACAGAGGGAGTGGAGGAGTGGCACTGCTCATCAAAAACCAATAGGATTATTAGGAGTTGGAGAGAGGAGACAGAGAAGAAGCAAGGAACTTATTAATAGGAACACTTCAGACTGGAGGTCTCAAGGTGGTGATTTCAGTGATGGGCATCCCACCACATTATAGCAGGAGGCCAAGACAAGAATACGATGAAAGTAACAGAGCGATGGTTGACACACTGGCTGAAGTGGCCAGAAGGGCCCATGTGGGCAGGGCAAAGCTACAGGTTGCGGGTGACTTCAATCACGAAGAAATTAACTGGGAAAACCTGGAGTCACATGGGGGCCCAGAAATGTGGAGGGCTAAGATGATGGAGTTGGTACTGGAAAACCTCATGCATCAACACGTTAGGGGCACTACCAGAGAGAGAGGAGAGGACGAACCAGCAAGACTGGACCTAGTATTCATCTTTAGTAGTGCAGATATTGAAGACATCACATATGAAATGCCCCTCGGGACAAGTGATCACGTGGTTCTGAGTATCGAATACATAGTAGAGTTACAAGTGGAGAAGGAAGTAGGAAGGGCAGGACGAATGAAGCCAAACTACAAGAGAGGGGACTACACAGGAATGAGAAATGTCCTGCTGCACAAGGTTCACTGAGACAGAGAACTGACAGAGAAATCAGTAAATGAGATGATGGAATATGAGACAATATGCAAAGAAGCAGAGGAGAGGTTTGTACCCAAGGGCAACAGAAATAACGAGAAGCGAGGACGACCCCTTGGTTCACCCAAAGTTGTAGAGGGGCCAAAACCAAGTGCTCTAGAGAAGGGAAGAGTTATAGAAGACAAATGACCCAGGATAATAAGGAGAGTAGTCGAAAAGCCAGAAATGAATATGTTCAGGTAAGGAGGGAGGCCCAATGACAATACGAAAATGACATAGCAGCGAAAGCCAAGTCCAACCCGAAGCGGAAAACAGCAGTCAAGGACCAGGTAATCAGGCTGAGGAAGGAGAGGAGATCACAAGAAATGACCGAGAAGTATGTGAGCTCAACGAGAGATTTAAAGAAGTATTCACAAGGAGACAGAAAGGTCTCCAGAAAGACGGAGTGGTGGGGTACGCCATCAAGTGCTGTACACAATACATCCTTCGAGGAGGTGAAGAGGCTGCTAAGCAAACTAGATACCTCAAAGGCGATGGAGCCGGATAACATCTCTCCGTGGGTCCTGAGAGAGGGAGCAGAGGCGCTCTGTGTGCCACTAACAACAATCTTCAACACTTCTTTCGAAACAGGGCGATTACCTGAAGTATGGAAGACATTAAATGTTCTATGACAAGGTGATAGCAGTAAGACAAAAGAGAAAGGGGTGGGTAGATTGCGTTTTCTTGGACTGTAAGAAGGCTTTTGACACAGTCCCACACAAGAGATTAGTGCAAAAGCTGGAGGACCAGGCAGGTATAACAGGGAAGACACTGCAATGAATCAGAGAATAACTGACGGGAAGGCAGCAGCGAGTCATGGTACGTGACGAAATGTCGGATTGGGCGCCTGCGAGGAGCGGAGTTCCACAGGGGTCAGTCCTAGGACCGGTGCTGTTTCTGGTATATGTCAATGGCATGATGGAAGGAATAGACTCAATACAGTTTAGGGGGTCAAAGACCACAAACCTCACTCAAGGAAAAGGACTTAGGGTGAGTATAATACCGAGCACATCTCTTGAGGCGCACATCAACCAAATAACTGCTGCAGCTTATTCACGCCTAGCAAACCTATGAATAGCATTTCGACATCTCAGTAAGAAATCGTTCAGTGCTCTGTACACCATATTGTACACCCATATTGGAGTACACAGCACCAGTTCAGAATCCACACCTGGCCAAGCACGTCAAGAAATGAAAGTGAAAAGGTTTGCAACGAGAGTAGTCCAGGAGCTAAGGGGCATGTCCTACGAGGAGAGGTTAAGGGAAATCGACCTGACAACACTGAAGGACAGGAAAAATAGGCATACATGATAACGATACATAAAATACTGAGAGGAATCGACTAGGTGGAAAGACAGGATGTTCCAAATATGGGACACAGCAACAAGGGGTCACAATTGGAAGTTGAAGACTCAGATGATTCGCAGGGATGTTAGGAAGTAGTTATTCAATCACAGAGTTGTCAGGAAGTGGAATAGTCTGGAAAATTATGTAGTGGAAACAGGATCCACACATAGCGTTAAGAGGAGGTATGATAAAGCTCACGGAGCAGGGATAGAGTAACCTAGTAGCGACCAGCGAAGAGGTGGGGCCAGAAGTTATGAATCGACCCCTGCAACCACAATTAGGTGAGTACACACACACCACTTACAAGTCTAACACAGATAACTGGAACACGATCAAGGAGTCAGTGCCTTAACTCATCGAATGTCCTTTAAATCCGGCAGGTTCACACACATCCTCCCTCAGGTTCACACACACGCCATCCGGCAGGATCGATATGCAAATAACATTTCCTGGCGTAAAGGTTTCTGGGTCTTGCAACATGATTTATCACAAACAGCTTGTGCTCGTTGGTTGGGTGATTAGGTAGGTGGGAGGGTTGATGGGTGGGTGGGTGGTTGAGTTGATGGGTATGTAGGTGGGTGGGTTAATGTTGGTGGTGGAGACGAATATTGAGGTATCAGCTGATGGGGTCAGCCAAGACAAGGGATCAAATATTGAGTTGTGTATCGCCTCCAGCACAACACTGATACCTGTTAATGTCTTAGTCAGTTTCAGCTGCAGCTTGCTCACTACCCCATCTCCCCAGCAACTTGCCCTCCATCACTTTCTTCAACAGCTTTTCTTACAACCTTGTCTAGAACCTTTTTTCCCAAAACCTTGCTGTCCACTCTTTCCCCAGGAACTTACCCTCTATTCTCTTTGCACAACTGCTTGTCCCACACTTATTCCCAGCAGCTCCCTCAAAGCGCCTTTCCCCAGCAGCTTGCCCAGCGCCCCTTTCCCCAGCAGCTTGCCCAGCGCCCCTTTCCCCAGCAGCTTGCCCAGCGCCCCTTTCCCCAGCAGGTCGCCCACCACCACTTCCCTCTGGCGTTCTTAGAAACAAAATCTTAATCTCTGTGGTGCAGCGTGATAAGCCAGACCAAGATTAAAGCATTTAGGAATATAAGAACATATGAAAGAAGGAACACTGCAGCAGGCCTACTGGCCCATTCGAGGCAGTTCTCCTCCCTCCAATTGTAGCCTCTGGGTGTTCAAATAATCTTAGGCCTCCAGGATATAACTACACATAAATATTTACAATAAATGCAATATGTTGGGTCACAGTGTAACCTATTTACTTTATTCATTGCAAATAATGGAAGCAATGGAAAGTGGCTCCAATTCGAGTACCAAGAGCCTTTCACCAGCAAAAGGCAGGCTCTTCGCAGGGAAGCAATACAGTGGTTAAACTGGGAGGGGAAGTGGGAATTGTCTTGATGCCGTGTAGAACCAATCCAGGGTACTGGAGCAACCTTTCCCTACCTCGGATCAAACTTGATTACCTACTCACAAGTAAAAACTTAGTTCTTGCCTATTTTTTTTTTTAAATACTCTACCAATAGGTTTTTATTAAAATGCAAGAGGCGTCAGTAAGAACTTTCTCAATTTATTACTTAGCATTTTTTAATAGGAATAAAATTGATTAACACTGCAATAACTGTGAGAGAGAGAGAGAGAGAGAGAGAGAGAGAGAGAGAGAGAGAGAGAGAGAGAGAGAGAGAGACGTCCCCAACAACAGCAGCATAACACTCAAACAAACAACTGAAACCATAACGAAAGATAAAAACAAGAACAGCGCAACAACAAAATAAGAACAAACAGCAAAACAACCGCATCAAGAACCACACACCAAAAGTAACAACAAAATAATAATGTAAAGAACAAAATAAAGCAACAACAAGAAAAACAAAGGAGCAGCAGCACCACCACCGTCGCCTCCACCACCACCACCACCATCACCACCACCACCATCACCACCACCGCCACCACCATCACCACCACCACCATCACCACCACCATCACCACCACCACCACCACCATCACCATCACCACCACCACCACCATCACCACCGCCACCACCATCACCACCGCCACCACCATCACCACCGCCACCACCATCACCACCGCCACCACCATCACCACCACCACTGCCGCCGCCGCCGCCACCACCATCACCACCACCACCATCACCACCACCACTATCACCACCACCACTATCACCACCACCACCACCATCACCGCCACCACCATCACCACCACCACTATCACCACCACCATCACCACCACCACCACCACCACCATCACCACCATCACCACCACCACCACCATCACCACCATCACCATCACCACCACCGCCGCCGCCGCCACCACCACCATCACCACCACCACCACCACCACCACCACCACCACAACCACCACACTAACAATAACAAAACCAAGAAGAAGAAGAAGAAGAATAAGAATAGGAAGAAGTATGATTTATGCAGTGGCCACCAACTTTTGGTAGAGTGATGTATACTGTGGGAGCTGGTGCAGCAGCCAACTTAGCTGAGTAACACGAGAAAAAGCTTAATATCAGCTGATGTATAGCTGGTCCTCGCAGCATGCACAAGAAACGTATTGCAATCAACATTATGGTGTATGTTGCTCTATTGGACCATTCATGTTGGCAGCATTCTGACTTCGCACACTCTATGTATCAAGTGTTTACAGTCTGCTTACAAATTTAATTACACACATACACACACACAAAAAAAAAAAAGATGAATCAATTAAAAAAATTACTTATACTTATTCATCTTTACCCTATATGTATGGATTAATAAAAGCGCACAAACCAAGTAATCCAGTTAGACCAATTATTAGCTCCATAGGTTCAGTTTCTTATAAATGATCTAAATGGCTTGTTGATATTTTGAGCCCAATTGTTTGAAAAATTTCTTACTTTAATGTTAAAAACAACATAGATTTAGTGGATAAATTAAGCACCTTGACTGACTTAAATGAATTTCAACATAGTTATGATGTTACTTCCTTGTTTACAAAAGTTCCAGTTGATGATTTACTAAGTTTCATATCTGAAGAACTTGTTAATTACTATTTCCCATTGCCAGTTACTACTATCATTAAACTTATTAAACTTTGTATTGTTGATGCAAAATTTATATTTAATGATACGTTTTACACCCAGAAGTTTGGTATTGCAATGGGAAATCCTCTTTCACTTGCTCTTAGTAATTTATACATGGATTTTTTTTAAACAAGATTGCTTAACACAATCCTTCCTAAAAATGTAGATATAAACCATTTAATTGTTAAATTAAAATAGCTTATTCTATAAATTTTGCTGTTGAATTCGAAGTAAATAACTCATTGCCTTTTCTACATATTTTAATTATTAAGGGTAACAATGATTTTAAATTTTAAATTTACAGAAAACCTACTAATAACTGTTCCTATGTACATTATTCTTCTTCACATCAAGATAGATTTAAACTGTCGGTTTTCTCATCAATGTTTTTGAGAGCTTTAAGTATTTGTAGTCCAGAGTTCATAAATGAAGAAATCTCCAAAATTTATGAAATAGGTAATGATCTAAAATGCCTAAGAAACGTAAATGATAAATAGCTAGAAATACTTTTTACAGTCCAAGAAGGGACAACCAACCTTATTCAACTAGAAAAATATGTTGGTTCTTCCTTACCATGAAAGTTGGTTGATATGCCTTCTCTTCTTAACTCTTTTAATATCAAAGTTGTATTTAAAAATCTTGATCCAGTAAAAAATACTTTTGATAAAGAATTCCCACCAAAAGGCTGACAGATGTGTCTATAAGATTCCTTGTAAAATTTGCAATAAAGTTTATTACGGTCAAACTGGTAAAACTCTCGAACTAAGATTAAAACAACATAAATATAGCATTAGAAGTGGACAAGATTCTAATACTCTATTTAGTCATGTGAGAGATTTTAACCATCCAATTGATTTTCAAAAGGCTGAGAAACTTGTATCAAGCAAATCCATGGTTGACAGGAACATAATGAATCATGTTTCATAAAAAGCAGTTTTGAAAATAATATGAATATTTCTTTTGGTTTATGTAAATTGGATTCATTTCTAATTAATAAAATTTAGGAAGCATTTAATGATACATTAGACAAGTAAAAATCTGAATGCTTGGGTAGAGTATTAAGTGGGTTTCACAGAGTCGGGTGTTGTCACGCGTCTGTGAGGTGTTGGTGGGAATCGGGCGATGTGTTAATAATAAAAATAATAATAATAATAATATATACGTATATATATATATATATATTTAACCCTCCTTAAAAATAACGAACTAAGTGGGCACAAGTAGGAAGTGCGACTGTCTCTAGATAAAAGAGAGAGAAGGTAAAACAGAAATGTTACAGCCCAAACTCTGCATTGTTAACCCGCACTTGTGAAGGTTCCAGTATACAAAATTTACTCTAAAAGCAAAAACAAAAAAGTGATTTACAAAAACTTATATATCAGTTTCATTTACGTAAACCCCTTGCAAATCTTGTTTCTTTATTTCATGTATAGTGTTATGAAAGGAAGATGGAAGCGCCAGTATATAATGAAACGCTGTCAACAAATCTAATTAAGGTGGTGTATATTCTGACTTCCTCCCATTTCCCAGAAACTGATGACCCTTACTGACTTACCGCTACAATGGATAGATTACAAATCTTTTCATGGAACATTGCTTCCATCAGGAAGCGGTTACCTGACTTACATCATATTAGTGCAGCCAAGAATATTGATGTCATCTGTTTGCAGGAATGTAGACTGCAAGATTGAGCACCAATAATAACAATGAGTGGTTGTTACAAGGGCATAGAAGTACTACAGGATGGTATTTAAGCATCAAGAATTTATTTGATCGGAGTGAACAGAAGAAAGCGGATCTTCGAATGTGGTGGACTGCTGAAGTGTGAATATGATAGTATGTCTGAAAGGTCTGAACAAATCTTAGACTAGAGTTCTGGAGGTGGGAAGCACAGTGAAGGATGGGTAGGGATGCTGGGGTTCAGGAGGTGGGAAGCACAGTGAAGGATGGATAGAGATGCTGGGGTTCTGGAGGTTGGAAGCACAGTGAAGGATGGGTTGGGATGCTGGGGTTCTGGAGGTTGGAAGAACAGTGAAGGATGGGTAGGGATGCTGGTTCTGGAGGTTGGAAGCACAGTGAAGGATGGGTAGGGATGCTGGGGTTCAGGAGGTGGGAAGCACAGTGAAGGATGGATAGGGATGCTGGGGTTCAGGAGGTGGGAAGCACAGTGAAGGATGGGTAGGGATGCTGGGGTTCTGGAGGTGGGAAGCACAGTGAAGGATGGGTGGGGATGCTGGGGTTCTGGAGGTTGGAAGCACAGTGAAGGATGGGTAGGGATGCTGGGGTTCAGGAGGTGGGAAGCACAGTGAAGGATGGGTAGGGATGCTGGGGTTCTGGAGGTGGGAAGCACAGTGAAGGATGGGTAGGGATGCTGGGGTTCTGGAGGTGGGAAGCACAGTGAAGGATGGGTAGGGATGCTGGGGTTCTGGAGGTGGGAAGCACAGTGAAGGATGGGTAGGGATGCTGGGGTTCTGGAGGTGGGAAGCACAGTGAAGGATGGGTAGGGATGCTGGGGTTCAGGAGGTGGAAAGCACAGTGAAGGATGGGTAGGGATGCTGGGGTTCTGGAGGTGGGAAGCACAGTGAAGGATGGGTAGGGATGCTGGGGTTCTGGAGGTGGGAAGCACAGTGAAGGATGGGTAGGGATGCTGGGGTTCTGGAGGTGGGAAGCACAGTGAAGGATGGGTAGGGATGCTGGGGTTCTGGAGGTGGGAAGCACAGTGAAGGATGGGTAGGGATGCTGGGGTTCTGGAGGTTGGAAGCACAGTGAAGGATGGGTAGGGATGCTGGGGTTCTGGAGGTGGGAAGCACAGTGAAGGATGGGTAGGGATGCTGGGGTTCTGGAGGTGGGAAGCACAGTGAAGGATGGGTAGGGATGCTGGGGTTCTGGAGGTGGGAAGCACAGTGAAGGATGGGTAGGGATGCTGGGGTTCTGGAGGTGGGAAGCACAGTGAAGGATGGGTAGGGATGCTGGGGTTCTGGAGGTGGGAAGCACAGTGAAGGATAAGTAGGGATGCTGGGGTTCTGGAGGTGGGAAGCACAGTGAAGGATGGGTAGGGATGCCGGGGTTCTAGAGGTTGGAAGCACAGTGAAGGATGGGTAGGGATGCTGGGGTTTTGGAGGTGGGACGCACAGTGAAGGATAGGTAGGGATGCTGGGGTTCTGGAGGTGGGAAGCACAGTGAAGGATGGGTAGGGATGCTGGGGTTCTGGAGGTGGGAAGCACAGTGAAGGATGGGTAGGGATGCTGGGGTTCTGGAGGTGGGAAGCACAGTGAAAGATGGGTAGGGATGCTGGGGTTACTACATCATGATGCCAGGGCATTTCGGGATACAGATGTGATGTGAATGATGACATTTTTTTATTACTCTGTCTTGCAGTTACATCAGAGTTGCAACAACATTAACAATAACATTCAGCAGGGTTGCAACAACATTAACAATAACATTCAGCAGGGTTTTAACAAGAACACTGAGCAGGTCTGCAGCAAGAACACTAAGCAGGGTTGCAACACTAAGCAGGGTTGAAACAATAACCAGGGGTGCAACAAGAACACTAAGCAGTTGCAACAAAAACACTAAGCAGGGATGCAACAAGAGCACTAAGCAGGGGTACAACAAGAGCACTAAGCAGGGGTACAACAAGAGCACTAAGCAGGGGTACAACAACACTAGGCAGGGTTGCAACAAGAACACTAGGCAGGGCTGCAACAGAACACTAACCAGGGCTACAACAAGAACACTAATTTATATTTCTCATTAGATTTATATTTCTCATTAAATTTATATTTCTCATTAAATTTATATTTCTCATTAAATTTATATTTCTCATTAAATTTATATTTCTCATTAAATTTATATTTCTCATTAAATTTATATTTCTCATTAAATTTATATTTCTCCTTAAATTTGTATTTCTCATTAAATTTATATTTCTCATTAAATTTATATATCTCATTAAATGTATATTTCTCATTAAATTGAAATTTTTCATTAAATTGAAATTTTTCATTAAATTTAAAGGTCGCTAAATTGGTCCCAGAGGACTAATTTTGCCATCTTTCTAACAGTCTTTGCTCTGCTAGTAGCATCTCAAGCACGCGGATGTGTACAGGTACATGAGTAATCACCTGATCGTGGCCGCAGGGGTCGAATCTCCGATCTTACCCCCGCATCTCAAGTGGCCGTGACAGAATTCACTCTTCCAAAGCCTCCCGGGTCCTACGATATCAACTCATAAACTTGTAATGGAGAGAGAAAGAAACCGAGCGAATGTGTGTGTGTGTGTGTGTGTGTGTGTGTGTGTGTGTGCCTCTTCACTGGCCGCTACTGGGTCACTCTCCCTTCGCCATGAGCCTTATCATACCTCTTTTCTTGATGCTATGAATGGAACCTGCCTCCACTACATCGCTTCCCAAGCTATTCCACTTCCTGACCACTCTGTGACTGAAGAAATACTTCCTAACATCCCTGTGATTCATCTGAGTCTTCAACTTCCAACTGTGACCCCTTGTTGCTGTGTCCCATCTCTGGAACATTCTGTCTCTGTCCACCTTGTCAATTCCTCTCAGTATTTTATATGTCTTTATCATGTTTCCCCCTATCTCTCCTCTCCTCCAGTGTCGTCAGGTCGATCTCCCTTAACCTCTCCTCGTAGGACATACCCCTTAGCTCCGGGACTAGTCTTATTGCAAACCTTTGCACTTTCTCTAGTTTCTTTGTGCTTGGCTAGGTGTGGGTTCCAAACTGGTGCTGCATACTCCAGTATGGGCCTAACGTACACAGTGTACAGGGTTCTGAACGATTCCTTATTAAGATGTCGAAATACTGTTCTTAGGTTTGCTAGGCGCCCATATGCTGCAGCAGTTATTTGGTTGATGTGCTCCTCAGGAGATGTGCCTGGTGTTATACTCACCCCAAGATCTTTTTCCTTGAGTGAGGTTTGTAGTCTCTGGTCCCCTAGACTGTACTCCGTCTGCGGTCTTCTTTGCCCTTCCCCAATCTTCATGACTTTGCACTTGGTGGGGTTGAACTCCAGGAGCCAATTTCTGGACCAGTCCTGCAGCCTGTCCAGATCCCTTTGTAGTTCTGCCTGGTCCTCGTCCGATTGAATTCTTCTCATCAACTTCACATCATCTGCAAACAGGGACACTTCGAGGCTATTCCTTCCGTCATGTAGTTCACAAATACCAGAAACAGCACCGGTCCTAGGACTGACCCCTGTGGAACCCCACTCGTCACAGGCGCCCAATCTGACACCTCGCCACATACTATGATTCTCTGCTGTCTTCCTGACAGGTATTCCCTGATCAATTGTAGTGCTTTCCCTGTTATCCCTGCCTGGTCCTCCAGCTTTTGCACTAATCTCTTGTGTGGAACTGTGCCAAACGCCTTCTTACAGTCCAAGACAATGCAATCTATCCACCCCTCTCTCTCTTGTCTTACTGCTGTCACCCTGTCATAGAACTCCAGTAGGTTTGTGACACAGGATTTCCCTTCCCTCCGTGTTGACTTTCGTTGATAAGCTCAATCCTTTCTAGGTGTTCCACCACTCTTCTCCTGATAATCTTCTCCATGACTTTGCATATATGTGTGTGTGTGTGTGTGTGTGTGTGTGTGTGTTGGAGGGGACGGATGCTCGCGCAGGGACTCGCAAATTCTAAGTGGGAGATTAGATGAGGTGGGAGACTTAGCAATTGGTGGAGGATAGATTGTGTGATAGACGAAGTTGTTGATGATTACAGTATGGGTGAAGTAGATTGTGATTAGAGAGGTGAAAGGATGTATATGTGGGGTGGAAGATTAGGTGATGGGTGAAGTGACTGAGTGGGTGGGTGGAGTGGGTAGTGAGTGGCGTAGAGTGGTTTTATAGGTGGTTGTGGGATAAGTAATAGGTGGGGAATTATCAGTGAGGTAGATGATAAAATGGTTGGGATGAGAGACGGATGAAGTGGGAAAAGGATAGTGTGGGTGGTGAGTAGGGTGGGAGACGGAAGGGGAGGGGGGTTGAAGGTGTGGGAGACGGAAGGGGTGGGTGGTGGATGGGGTGGGAGTCGGAAGGGGTGGGTGGTGGATGGGGTGGGAGACGGAAGGGGTGGGTGGGGGATGGGTGGGTGATAGCTGGGGGTTAAAAATGACTTAGTTCTCTGTTCTATGCTCATCTATGTTCCACGAACATCATCAATATTCGTGTAATATAGATGCCGGTCTACTATTCTTCATCTCTTAAGAGCAGCAGCATCCTTTAGGCTCGGATTGTATACTACAGCAACACGTTTTCCGGAAGCTATATCGAGCCCAAAGTAGGTTCCAGCAAGTTTAATTCTCCTTGCAGAACGTTTAATTCTTGTTCCAGTAGGATTAAATACATTTTTAGCAAGCTTAAATCTCGTTCCAGCAATTTTATGATTTTATTCAAGCTCTTTGGAGTCTTGATCCAGTTGCTTGGAGTTTCATTCCAGCATTGTCGTTCCAGCAGCTTTAGTTCTTCCCCAAGCTGTTCATTTCGCTCCGGTTCTCGTTCCAGCAGGTTTTAAGTCTCGTTCCAGTTGTTTTGAGTCTCGCTCCAGCACGTTCGCCTTATTCCAACTGTTTTTAGGGTATCATTCCTGCGGATCTAATTCTCGTGCCACCAGCTGGGGTCTTGTTCCAGCTGGTTATGGTATCGTTCCAGTTGTTTAAGGTCTTGTTCCATCAAGTTTTAGTCTCATACTAGCAGGTTTGAGGGGTTTCGTTCCACCATCTTGGGGTCCCGTTAATTCATCTTGGGGTCTCGTTTCACCATCTTGGGGTCCCGTTACATCATCTTGGGGTCTTGTTCACTATCTTGGGGCCTCCTTCCACCATCTTGGGGTCTCGTTCCTTCTGCTTGAGGTCTCCTTCAGCAGGTAAAAGTCTCGTTTTAGGAGTTGGAATTCTCATTCCAGAAGTTGGTGATGCTTTTAATGTTCAATGTTATCTCAAAAACAACAGATAACATAACATGTGATAACAGATAGTAAAACTGGTCAGTGTAACAGAGTATATATCACCAACTGCATCGTTTGTAATTCACAAATGCATCACTATGAATTTTCCCATACAGAATGTATATAAAAAATTTCCACGCGGATATAATAGCGTCCCGAAAACCAAAAAATGCATATATTTTTGTATTTAATTGTATGTGTGTGATATTATGCAACGCTGTGCAAGTCTCCTATATAGGTTTAGCGCAGTTGTCCACCATCGGTAAAAAACAATGACATGAAATTAAAATTGTCTTTTTTTTTTTGTAACATCTCGTACAAGGATGATACGTAACACAACTACAACACAACCACAATACAACCACAATACAACCACAATACAACCACAATACAACCACAATACAACCACAATACAGCCACAATATAACAACAATACAACCACAGTACAACCACAACACAACCACAATACAACCACAATACAACCACAACACAACCACAATACAACCACAATACAACCACAATACAACCACAATACAGCCACAATACAACCACAGAACAACCACAATACAACCACAATACAACCACAATACAACCACAATACAACCACAGTACAACCACAATACAACCACAATACAACCACAATACAACCACAATACAACCACAATACAACCAATACAACCACAATACAAACAACACCACAATACAACACAACAATACAACCACAATACAACCACAATACAACCACAATACACCACAAACACAACACAACCAATACAACACAATACAACCACAATACAACCACATAACACAACACAACCTACAACCACAATACAACCACAACACACCACAATACAACAACACCACAATACAACCACAATACACACAATACAACACAATACAACCACATACAACTACAACACAACCACAACACAACCACAATACAACCACAATACAACCACAATACAGCAACAATACAACCACAATACAACACAATACAACCACAATACAACCACAATACAGTCACAATACAACCACAATACAACCACAACACAACCACAATACAAACATACAACCACATACAACCACAATACAACCACAATACAACCACAGTACAACCACAATACAACCACAATACAACCTACACACTACAACCACAAACAACCACAATACAACCACAATACAACCACAATACAACCACAATACACAACAATCACAACCACAATACAACCACAGACAACCACAATACACAACCACAATACAACCACAATACAGCAACAATACAACCACAATACAACCACAATACAGCAACAATACAACCACAATACAACCACAGTACAACTACAACACAACCACAACACAACCACAATACAACCACAATACAACCACAATACAACCACAATACAACACAATACAACCACAACACAACCACAATACAACCACAATACAACCACATACATCACAATACAACCACAATACAACCACAACACAACCACAATACAACCACAATACAACCACAGTACAACCACAATACAACCACAATACAACCACAATACAACCACAATACAACCACAATACAACCACAATACAACCACAATACAACCACAATACAACCACAATACAACCACAATACAACCACAATACAGCCACAATACAACCACAATACAACCACAGTACAACCACAACACAACCACAATACAACCACAACACAACCACAATACAACCACAATACAGCAACAATACAACCACAACACAACCACAGTACAACCACAATACAACCACAATACAACCACAACACAACCACAATACAACCACAATACAACCACAATACAACCACAATACAACCACAATACAGACACAATACAACCACAATACAACCACAACACAACCACAATACAACCACAATACAACTACAGTACAACCACAACACAACCACAATACAACCACAATACAACCACAATACAACCACAATACAACCACAAACAACACACATACACAATCCAATACAAATACAAAAACCATCAATCACAACCACAATACAACCACAACACAACCACAATACAACCACAACACAACACAATACAACCACAACACAACCACAATACAACCACAATACAAACCACAATACAACGTCACAATACAACCACAATCACAACCACAACACAACCACAATACAACCACAATACAACTACAGTACAACCACAACACAACCACAATACAACCACAATACAACCACAATACAACCACAATACAACCACAACACAACCACAACACAATCACAATACAACTACAGTACAACCACAACACAGCCACAATACAACCACAACACAACCACAATACAACCACAACACAACCACAATACAACCACAATACAACCACAAGCGAACTCAAGGTACCACTGTATATATATATATATATATATATATATATATATATATATATATATATATATATATATATATATAGTAGTATGTAGTAGTACCACCCAGGGAGGTACTACCGTCCTGCCAAGTGAGTGTAAAACAAAGCCTGTATTTCTTTTACATGATGGTAGGATTGCTGGTGTCTTTTTTCTGTCTCATAAACATGCAAGATTTCAGGTACGTCTTGTTACTTCTACTTACACTTAAGTCACACTACACATACATATACACATTTATGTATACACACTCATCTGAGTTTTTTTTTCATTTTATCTTAATAGTTCTTGTTCTTATTGCTTTTCCTTTCATATCCATAGGGAAGTGGAATAAGAATCTTTCCTCCGTAAGCCATGCGTGTTGTAAAAGTCAACTAAAATGCCGGGAACAATGGGCTAGTAATCCCTTTTCCTGTATAGATTTACTATAGAAAAGAAGAAAACCGTCAAAGTGGGATGTTTGAATGTGCGTGGATGTTGTGCGAATGATAAGAGAGAGATTATTGTAGATGTTATGAATGAAAAGAAGCTGGATGTGCTGGCTTTAAGTGAGACAAAGATGAAGGGGGTAGGAGAGTTTCAGTGGGGAGAAATAAATGGGATTAGGTCAGGAGTTTCAAATAGAGTTAGAGCTAAAGAAGGAATGGCAATAATGTTGAATAATCAGTTATGGCAGGTAAAGTGGGAGTATAAATGTTTAAATTCAAGAATTATGTGGAGTAAAATAAAGGTTGGATGTGAAAAGTGGGTTATAGTATGTGTTTATGCACCTGGAGAAGAGAGAAGTGAAGAGGAGAGAGAGAGATTTTGGGAAATGTTGAGTGGATAGGGAAGCAATGTGGCAAATGTTGCATGTGTATGGAATAGGTAGTAAGTTACTGAAGGCTGTAATGAGTTTTTATGAGGATAGTGAGGCTCAGGGTAGGGTGTGTAGGAGAAAGGGCGAGTACTTCCCTGTAAAAGTAGGTCTTAGACAGGGATGTGTAATGTCACCATGGTTGTTTAATATATTTATAGATGGGGTTGTAAAAGAAGTAAATGCTAAGGTGTTGGGGAAAGGGGTGGGATTAAATTATGAGCAATTAAATGCAAAATGGGAGTTGACACAGTTACTTTTTGCTGATGATACTGTGCTTATGGGAGATTCGAAAGAAAAGTTGCAAAGGTTAGTGGACGAGTTTGGGAGGGTGTGTAAAGGTAGAAAGTTGAAAGTGAACATAGATTAGAGTAAGGTGATGAGAGTATCAAACGATTTAAATAAAGAAAAATTGGATATCACATTGGAGAGAGGGATTATGGAAGAAGTAAATGTTTTTAGATATTTGGGAGTTGACGTGTCAGAGGATGGGTTTATGAAGGATGAGGTTAACCATAGAATTGATGAAGGAAAAAAGGTGAGTGGTGCGTTGAGGTATTTGTGGAGACAAAAAACGTTGTCCATGGAAGCGAAGAAGGGAATGTACGAGAGTATTTTGGTACCAACAGACTTATATGGGTGTGAAGCATGGGTTGCGAATGCTGCAGCGAGGAGGTGGCTGGAGGCAGTGGAGATGTCCTGTCTAAGGGCAATGTGTGGTGTAAATATTATGCAGAAAATTCGGAGTGTGGAAATTATGAGAAGGTGTGGAGTTACTAAAAGTATTTGTCAGAGGGCTGAAGAGAGGTTCTTGAAGTGGTTTGGTCATTTAGAGAGAATGGATCAAAGTAGAATGACTTGGAGAGCGTATAACTCTGTAGGGAAAGGAAGGCGGGGTAGGGGTCGTCCTCGAAAAGGTTGGAGGGAGGGGTAAAGGAGGTTTTGTGGGCGAGGGGCTTGGACTTCCAGCAAGCATGTGTGAGCGTGTTAGATAGGAATGAATGAAGACGAATGGTTTTTGGGACGGGACGAGCTGTTGGAGTGTGAGCAGGGTAATATTTTGTGAAGGGATTCAGGGAAACCAGTTGATTGATTTAGTTGGACTTGAGTCCTGGAAATGGGAAGTACAACGCCTGCACTTTAAAGGAGGGGTCTGGGATAGTGACAGTTGGGAGGGACTTATTCTCAGCTGTTGTATCTTAGCACCTTTGCAAAGACAGTGATTATGTATGAGTGTGGTGAAAGTGTTGAATGATGATGAAAGTTTTTTCTTTTTGGGGATTTTCTTTCTTTTTGGGTCACCCTGCCTCGGTGGGAGACGGCCGACTTGTTGAAAAAAATTATGTATATATATATATATATATATATATATATATATATATATATATATATATATATATATATATATATATATATATATATATATATATATATATATGCAATATGATAACAGTAAACAGGTGATATCCCAATTTGCAAAATAACCATTGTGAAAAAATAGTGAATTTCCAAGCGCTTTCTTGATTTCTCTCATCAAGTTCTTAATAATATGAGAATTCACGAACACACTTGGATGATAGGTAGAAGCAGGTAGGATGTTATCGAGGAGATATGAGTGACATAATTCGCAGGTGAAGAATTTTTGGTGTGGGATGTTGAGTCATGGCCAGGTACGCTGGTCAGTCATGCTGGAATGCCTTGGTTCTGTTTATTGATGATTTGTACTAATTGCAACCTCTCCTGTACATTTTGGGGTCTTGTTCCTTTCTATGATGATGTGACTGCCGCCTTCCGAGGTCATAAGGCGCGAATGTTTACCTTAGTGAAGTATTTATGCGCTGTTGGTTTTGGGATTCCTGTAAGCATAGCGGTGATCGTGAATTTTAGAGTTTAAATTGCGTGGTCTAGCCAATGCACTGTTGTTCACAACCACCACAATAAAAAAAATTATAGTCCAGCCCTAATGTTGTCCTGCTTTTGTGCCTTATTCTGATAATGACTATGGCTAAACTATACCAGGGAAGTTATGATCATTATTCTAACTACTCCAGGGAAGGTAAGTACATTGTACTTGTACTTTATGGAGAGGGCTTTCATCTGGAAGGATAGGAGTAGGAGACAGAGGGTTTACTTTCCTGGGGCTGAGATGGCGGGTATAAACACCCACGAATTTGTCTTCCCAAAGCTGTCTAGGAGTCTGCTTCTGTGGCTCAGGCACTAACCAAATACAGTGAGAGGGCTGGGTTTGATTAGTACCTAAAGTGTTGGGGCAGGTTCTTGGGGGGCTTTGGGAAAAGGTTAGAGAAATAGGTGTAAGGAATGGTTGGTTTTGAGAAAGACCTGCCTAGTATGGACCAGAGGACCTGCTGCATTGATCCTCGATTCTTATGTTGACAGTCGTTTTATTTTCCTTAAAATCTTTATGACCATGTCTGTGGAAAACATTTTCTTGGCATTTTTGTCTGCAATTTCGGATGAAGTATGAAGGAAAGCAGCGTGATGATGTTATTATTGATGGCTCCTTACTCTTCTAAGTACTCGGGACTCCATATTCCGTAGGCTCTCAGAAAGAACGAGTACAAAACCTCCAGTATTCTGTAATGACAACAAACGTTTTTGCAGGCAACAAGCACAAAAGCTTAAACAAAGGCACTGGACTGACCACAACTGCTTCAGAAGAAAAATGCTCAACAAAAAACTAGTCTAAACGTACAGAGCAATTTAAACTTTGTTAAGGTAAAAGTAAGATATTTTCTGTTGGACTTGTTTGAGAGAGAGAACCTATTATCTTTCCACTGTCACAGAAGTCGAGAGAATACCATGGCATAATTAGAGAGAGAGAGAATGAGATACAGAAAGAGAGAGAAAATGAGAGAGAGGATGACAGAGAGAATGAGAATGAAACAGTATCTAGGGGACTTGTTGGAGCACCACTAGCACCATGCAGAACAGTATTGATCCTCAAGCGGAGTTACGCAGGCTGGCAAACGCCTTCACTGAAGTGTTTGTTCTCCCACCTACGCAACAACTGAGTAGAAGCGAGAGGCAGCAAGGCAACAGCGAGAGGAATAAAGAAGGGGAAATACACTGTGAAGAAAAGACACATGTTTGCAGAACAAGCTTGCATTGGGTCTCAAATGAAAACATTGTCTCAATAAAGGAATTTATTTTATTGCTGTATGCTGTTGGGATCCAGGAAATAAACTGTAAAAAAAACTTAAGAAGGATTTGAGTAGAATACTGACGAGCATAGCGGTGGATTACTGAATAAACGACGAGTGTAGAGGTAGAAGAACAGGTGTAGGACGAGTCTACGGAGAGAATATTGGCCATTGCATGGGTAGATTATTACTGAATGTTTTCACTACAACATTGGAAATGATCCATCCAGGTACTTCGAAAATGAATCCGGATTGAAATGTAGGAGGACGCTATCATGCTACAGCTGAATAGAACTTTTCGATCAGTTCTGGAGAGAAACGTAATCTAAAGATGTATTTTCTATTTGTGAGTTACTTCTGAATTAGCCAAGTCACGGTACTGGGATTTTCACTCTTTTCAGGAGACTTTTGCTGGAAGATATAATAACTGTTGGATTTAAAGGCAGAAATATACAGAGAGAAACGTTCTGAAATAAAAGCAAATTGTGTAATAAGTCTGAGAGAGTGAATTCCAATGGTTGAAATTTTTCCATTCATGACATGGGCTATTTTGAAAGTAATATATTGCCTATAATCCACCTGATATCATTTTAAAGTACATAACTGAGTTTTTTCTCTCAGGAAATAGGAACTGTGATCATTTGACACGTTCTGAGGAAAATTAAACTAGTTTCAAGATTCAACTCTAAATTATATTATGAGAAGAATGTTATGCTCCCTGGATAAACTTATACTCAGATGAGAAAGAAAAGAGAAAGGGATTGAAAGTCATGAAGGTAAAGACACGAAGGGATTATATTACACTGATATAATTATTACGCATTGCATTTAGGTATGCAGTAAAATAAATCTCCCTTCCCCCCTATCCTCTCACACGCGATTTGTCAAACATGCAAAATAATTCCAGGTGACTGACTGCTAACAAGAAACTGCAAGGCGCTGGAACAGACAGTAAAGACAGACTGCAAATATACCGCACTGAAAATATACCGGAGCAAAAGATAAAGCTTGCGCTGGATCAACAGACAATCAGCACACGTCGGAGACACGTCAGATATCAAATGGTGTGTAAAAGGCGAAGCTTAAATCAAAATTTAAACATTCAGACTCAGACATACCAATAAAAAGGTTCTTATCCTGACGTGGAATGTAAAACACTAAAGGGTTACGACGATGCAAGAGGGAAAAAATGTTTTAGAGAGTCCTTGAGTTTTGCGTTTGTGTGGCATTTACAAAAGAATGTTTGGACTGATCCCCATCAAGAAGTGGAGCACTACGCGAGTATTTACCCTGATCAAACTTGACTTCTGGATAAACGTTAAAAAGAACGAGAGAAAGACACAGACTGCGACCCATGGAAGTCTTTCATGAGACACCTGCAACATATGGTTCTCTCTATTGTGGGATTATTATTATTGTCTTAATAGGGAATCACTAATGGGTTGTTGAGCGCTCTGAAAATGCGACAATGTAGCGGAAGGCAGATTTACTTCCCTGGATCAAGAGCACTTCACTAGCCACAACGCGCTTCCCTTCCCATGAAGGGTGGCTCTGATATATGCAACTGAGGATGCAGCTGACCAAGGTAACCCTGTCTAGAGGTAACCGATTAAAGCGAAATAGCATTAACTGGCAGCTTACGTCTGGCAGCACGGGTTATATGGTAACTCTTTAGAGCGTTATAAATTAGACACATTAGAGCGTTGGTATCCGCACTGTCGGATACCAACAAACCAAGGTATGGGTGGGGTTAGATGTAAAACTCCAGACGCCTTTTGGTAAGCCACCCGGACACACGAGAGAGAAACTGGCGACGACGTTTCAGTCCGTTTCAGTCACACAGTGTGACTTTGTAAATTGTCCAAGTCGGACCGAAACGTCGTCATAAGCTCCTATCTCCTATATGTGGGTTGTTTGTGTATTCTAGTCACGGTATTGTGCCTTTTTGCTCTCTATAAAGCTCTAGACTTGCGTGGATTATTTCGCATGCCCACACTGGGCACATCATAAGCCAAATGTCACATGCCCACACTGGGCATATCATAAGCCAAATGTCACATGCCCACACTGGTCTCGTATTTATTGTGTGATAAACCACTGAAAAAGTTAAGAGTACTCCTGCTGCCAGGAATATTGTGGCTTTTTATTTATTTATTTGCTTATTTGTGATAAAATATGTTTGTATGAATAAGCCAGTTCTAAACAAATCTAACATAAACTAACGCAAATTAATTGTAATCTTACCGTAAATTTAGAAAATAGATTTTGAAAGCTGAAAGCGTAAATAAAACTGTCTTTCAAGAGCACGTCAAAAATCTGACGTAGTTAAATGAGGATAGACTGACCAGGTTCATGGAGCTTCCTTACTCAACATTTAGTTTCGCATCGTTTACCATACTCGCTTTCTTGAGCTTAGCTTGGTGGCTTGATGGATGAGCGTGAAGATTTTTTGTTGAATAACTACTCTTAGCTGATATGGAACGTCTGACGAGTCTAGATTAATAATCCAGAGGGTGAAACTCTGTCACCTTTCAGGAAACTGAGAAGTCAAAGATGGCTTCCAGTGTGAGAATTTTAATCAAATATACATATAATATGTTTTAGTAAAGGAAATTACTTCTTGCTGAGAGGAATCTTAGTAGAATGATTCAATATAAATAGTATTCTGAAGATGACTGCCATTTTCACTGATAAACACTCGCCTCACCATCGTGTTTGCATCATTCAATGAGCGGAGAGTGAAACAGACGACATTTAGCGTTACACAAAGCAAATATTTGAGTCAAGTTCAGAGAACATTCACGAGGCATTTTGCCACGTACCAGTAGATACCACTCAAATGGATAATGCAATATGATCAACAATAATTATTATTAATTTATAAACAGGACAGTATATGTGACACACTGTCAATGATTTCCAGCATAAAATTGATGATAATATTACTGATTACAATATCTCAACTCGAAGGTAACACTACGTCCATGTCACAACAATATCGTGAGAACAAAACGAGGGTCGAACTAAAAGCTGCAGTCTATTCCCTGACATCCTAACATTAAGTCAATCCCACAACCCTCAACTAAGAGCTAAGAAAATGAACTTCATCCTCCACAAAGTATTATCTGCATCATCATTATCATTAGCTTCTTGGATCATCTGACAAATCGTCCATTGTCAAATGGTTTAAACAACTGTCACATTCTCCATGTTATAAAAACACAAAGCAATAAACATGAACAACTACACATCCACATCTAAGAGGTGAGTAGAGATAATCACTGCTGCGACTGCAGTACATCATTTTAAGGATTTTTGGTGGTGGATCCAGAACATCCTGGGGTAAACAAGATTCTACAAAGGTGTCTTGGCAAGCTCTTCCTTCTTCCTCCCGGATTTCACTGGATTGTGGTTTGGAGATTCCCCGTCGAGAGCAGCCTTCCATACATGAGTGTAATGAGGGACTTTGCGCTTTCACTGAATGCCTCAGCAGTCGGAGGTCAAGTTTTGACAACAGACTTGCACCTATTTTGCCTTGTCCTTGAGTGTCACACTTTGTAGCGGATACCAGACATTGTTATTTTAGCCTCACACTTCTGACCATTGCAAGCTGCAATGGAAGCTGTTGTTTGGGTATTTCCTAGACTCTTCAACTCATTGCCTGCTTCAAGAGGCCTTAATTTTACCTATGTCAGAGTAACATGCCATCGAATCACAACCACTGACAGCATGAGCTGGCAACAATTGTGAAACTTGTATGTATTTGTTTAGCAACTGAAGCATCTGTATATATACTTATGAACGTCATCAGTTAACTTGTGGGCCCCATCATTAGTGTTGTGGTCGACTATCTCTGTGTATATAAGAAATTGCTAAGACATCAGTATCATCACTGATAACTTTAATACTCTCACATTCAGTATGATCACTTGCTGAGAAATTATTATATAAGCATCCACGTGTATGGTCTTCAAGTCATGGTTTTGCATATCTTTATTGCCCAGGGAGACTAACCTGCTAGTGTGGTCGAGCTACCGACCTGTAATGTTGAGGCTACTGGTCTTTTACAGTTCTAGTGTAATCAGAAAATATCACACACCATATCAATTAACTGTGGACTGCAAAGGCAGCTGATACTATTGAAAAAACTGAGTTGCACAGTCACAGCTAGTACCACTCATCGTAATGTACTCAATATAGCGGCCACAGATTACATGCTCCCTGATGCTCTCTCTAATTCTGAGGGTTACTTGACAAAATTCGCAACTGGGTCTTTTTACGCTCTCTCGGGAATTTTTACTGACATTCCTGACCATGACATCACATTCCTCATCTTCGATAAGTCTGAGCTCACTAGGCAGAGCATCACGGAAAACTGGCAGACTGTAAAGATCTGGAGTTTCTGCGGTCATCAAAAGACATTTTCTGTGGCATTCTATACCACCATATGATGAGAAACATTCATGCACCTCACGAATGTCAAAGCTTTGATTTATCACTCTTGATGACTTCTAAAAGCTTAACTAACACAGAATCGTTGACAAGACAGAGTAACGGGTATCTGTTACATGTAAATCACTGACAGCCCCTTATAGTCTTACCTAAAGTTATTTCAGCCACTCATGCTTTCATTTACTACTAGTCCTTTACTAGTCTTTCACACGGTGAAAGTGCTCTTAACATAGCTTAATACTATGTCTCTATCAGTTGTGGGCATCAACCAAAAACTGATAGTGACGTAGGACCCCTTCATCCAATTAACTCCCGCCTACACCCCCTCCCTCCCCCCAAAAAAACCCAGTCTGAAAATTTTAATTATCAAGTCTATATGCAAAAAAAAATGTGATTGATTGGGACGTCTCTGTCAGTCGTGGTGAGTGAAGACTTATTCCTCGTTTCTTCCTCCCGGAGGACGGCAGTTGAAATTACTTTAATTTCCTCGCTGAACATAAGAAAGAAGGAACACTGCAGCAGGCCTACTGGCCCATGCGAAGCAGGTCCATGTCACCCCCTGGCTTAGACCAATGACCCACCTAGTCAGGTCACATCCACTTAAGGAAGGGGCACGGTATTATACCCAATAGCACAAGCTAGTCACGTGAAGCTCACACCCACCCACACCCACTCATGTATTTATCTAACCTGTGCAATGTTATCTTGGTTAAACTATACTGAATATGACGATAATATTCGCCTTCATTGTCAGTATGTTTCAATATGTAAAGAATTAAACACACACACACACACTCACATAGCTAAGCTATATACAGAGGCCCAGCAGACCACAGCAGTGCCCAGGAAAAGCTGAGAAGGAAAACTGACAGACCATTGATCACAGGGACATTAGCTAGAGAAGAGATTGAAGGAAGGAACGCTGCAATGGAGGCAACTAAATCGTCTCGGTGTATGCAAAGGGAAATGCAGTGGGAGGACAGTTTTTGTTTACGGGCTACAAGAAGTTGAAGGGGAAACTTATGAAGCAAGAAGACAGGAGAAAAAGCGATTGAAAGTATTGAAAGCAATAGGAGAGAACGACACGACCCAGTTGACAAATTTTCTGAGAATAGGGTCGTTTGCAAGAGGAAAATTTGCCAGTCAAAGTGATTTTTAAGGCAGAGTCAGATCGAAACTGGATCCTGCAGGAGAAAGCATGACTAAGGGTGTACCTCGACCGTGATAGAACACAAGAACAAAGGCAGAAACTGAGAGAGGGTACAAAGACGCAAGGAGGAACGAGTGGCAAAGACGGAGATGAGCACGAGAACCCAGAATCAGGAGGAAGAGCAAATACAACCTCCTTCAGAATCACCCACAGAAGGTCCTCAACAAAGACAACCCCAATGCAATCAAACAAAGTAATAATAAACCCACACACTGTACCCTCTGTCCCCACCCCTTCATCACAAACTCTACCCCCACAGCAACCCTCCCTCCCCATAGTTCCCCAACAGGTCTACCGATCCCCCAATCCCAACGTTCTCCCTAGACCACAGTTTTAGAAAAGAAGTTGAAGGTTTGGTATATGAATGCTGATGAAATAAATGTGAGGAGTGACATGAAAGAAATAAGGAGACGTCTCCAGACATCATAGCAGTCACGAAAACGAAACTCACCAGGATAACAGACACATTTTTCCCACCCAGATAACAGATCTTGAGGAAAGATAGAAAGAGCAGAGGGGAGGTGGAGTTGCACTGCTCATAAAAAAAAACGATGGGGATTTGAGGAAATGGAAGGACTGGACGAAATTGGTGAAAGGGACTACATAGTAGGTACAATTCAGTCTGAGGGGACATAAGGTAGTCAATGCAGTGATGCATAACCCGACACAGAACTGCAGGAATCCAAGAGAAGAATATGAAGATGATGGATGTGGTACTGGATAACCTCATGCATCAACATGTTAGGGACACTACCAGAAAGAGAGGGGAGGACATTGAGGATATCACATATGAAAAGCCCCTTAGAGCTAGTGATCACGTGGTTCTGAGCTGTGAATACATAGTAGAGTTACAAGTGGATAGGGTAACAAAAGTAGGATGGGAAAAGCCAAACTACAAAAGGGGGACATCACAGGTATGAGGAACTTCCTACAGGAGGTTCAGTGGGAAAGAGAATTGTTAGGAAAGTCAGTAAACAAAATGATGGACTACACAACAAAAATGCAAGAAGGCAGAGGAAAGGTTTGTTCCCAAGGGCAACAGAAATAATGGGAAACCAGAACGAGCCCTTGGTTTACCCGAAGGTGTAGGGAGGCAAAAACTAAGTGCGCTAGAGAATGGAAAAAGTCGAAGAGCCAGAAACGAGTATGCACAGATAAAGAGGGAGGTCCAGAGACAGAACGAAAACGAAATAGCATCAAAAGTCAAGCTTGACCTGAAGCTGTTGTATAGCCACATCAGGAGGAAGACAACTGTCAAGGACCAGGTAATCAGACTGTGGAAAGAAGGTGGGGGAGTTCACAAGAAACGACCAAGAAGTATATGAGGAGCTCAATATGAAATTTAATGAAGTATTTACAGTGGAGACAGAAAGGACTCCGGGAAGTCAGAACAGAGGGGTACACCAAAAGGGATATACCAACAAGTGTTGGATGAAATACGCAAAACAAAGGAGGTAATGAAAAAGCTGCTAAATGACCTTGATACCTCAAAGGCGGTGGAACCAAACATCTCTCCATGGGTCCTTAGAGAAGGAGCAGAGACGCTGTGTGTGCCAGTAACGACTATTTTCAACATATCAATTGAAACTGGGCAACTATCTGAGGTGTGGAAGACGGCAAATGTAGTTCCCATTTTTAAGAAAGGAGACAGACACGAGGCACTAAACTATACACCAGAGTCACTGACGTGTATAGTATGCAAAGTCATGGAGAAGATTATCAGGAGGAGAGTGGTGGAGCACCTAAAATGAAACAAGCTTATAAACGACAACCAGCACGGATTCATGGAAGGCAAATCCTGTGTCACAAACCTACTGGAGTTTTATGAAAAGGTAACGGAAGTAAAACATGAGAGAGAGGGGTGGGTAGATTGTATTTTCTTGGACTGCAAGAAGGCCTTCGACACACTTCCTCACAAAAGATTAGTGCAAAAGCTAGAGGATCAGGCACATATAAGAGGAAGGGCACTGCAATGGATCAGAGAATACCTGACAGGGAGGCAATAACGAGTCAAGGTACGTGACGAGGTATCAGAGTGCGCGCCTGTGACAAGCGGAGTTCCACAGGGTCAGTCCTAGGACCAGTGCTATTTTTGGTATATGTGAATGACATGACAGAAGGGATAGACTCAGGAATGTTCCTGTTTGCAGATGTGAAGTTAATGAGGAGAATGAAATCGGATGAGGATAAGGCAGGACCACAAAAAGACCTGGACAAGCCTCAAGCCAGGTTCAGCAACTGGCTCATCGAATTTAACCCCGCCAAATGCAAAGTCATGAAGATCGGGAAAGGGCAAAGAAGACCGCAGACAGAGTATAGGTTAGGTGGCCAAAGACTGCAAACCTCACTCAATGAAAAGGATCTTGGGGTGAGTGTAATACCGAGCACATCTCCTGAGGCGCACATCAACCTGATAATTGTTGCAGCATATTGGCGCCTGGCAAACCTAACAAGAGCGTTTCGATACCTCAGTAAAGAATTGTTCAAGACTCTGGACACCGTGTACGTCAGGCCCATAGTGGAGTATGCAGCACCAGTTTGGAACCCACATCTGGTCAAGCATGTCAAGAAATTAGAGAAAGTGCAAAGGTTTGCAACAAGACTAGTTCTAGAGCTAAAGGGAATGTCCTACGAAGAAAGGTAAAGGGAAATCGGCCTGACGACACTGGAGGGATAGGAGAGACATGATAACGACATACAAAATACTGCGAGGAATTGACTCGGTGGACGGAGACAGGATGTTCCAGAGATGGGACACAGAAACAAGAGGTCACAATTGGAAGTTGAAGACTCAGATGAGTCAAAGAGATGTTAGGAAGTATTTCTTCAGTCATAGAGTGGTCAGAAAGTGGAATAGTCTAGCAAGTGATGTAGTGGAGGCAGGAACCATACATAGTTTTAAGACGAGATATAATAAAGCTCAAGGAGTAGGAAGAGTGACCTAGTAGCGGCCAGTAAAGAGGCGGGGCCAGGAGCTGTGAATCGACCCCTGTAACCACAAGTAGGTGAGGACATTCACGAGAGGGCTTGAATTTTCACTGTTTTTTTTCACAGTGGTTGTTTTGCATTTTGTGATAACAGTTTACTGTGACCTTATTGCATGCGTGTGCTGCGCTGTATAACCCTTGTGGTTTAGCGCTTCTTTTGATTATACTAATAATAATAATAATAATTGCATGCGTGTGAATATATATATATATATATATATATATATATATATATATATATATATATATATATATATATATATATATATTTCTCCATGGGAAGTGGAACAGAATTCTTCCTCCGTAAGCCATGCGTGTCGTAAGAGGCGACTAAAATGCCGGAGCAAGGGGCTAGTAACCCTTCTCCTGTGTATATTACTAAATGTAAAGGAGAACTTTGTTTTCATTTTGAGGCCACCCTGCCTCAGGTGGCCACCCTGCCTCGGTGGCCACCCTGCCTCGGTGGCCACCCTGCCCTAGGTAGGCCACTCCTGCCTGGTTTGGCCACCCTGCCTCAGTGCCACCCTGCCTCGGTGGGAAACGACCGACGTGTTGAAAGAAAGAAAATAATATATATATATATATATATATATATATATATATATATATATATATATATATATATATATATATATATATATATATATATATATATAAAGGAAGAGAGATACCAAACATATAGGTGTATGTGTACATCCATAAATGTCACAAAGCCCCTGCGAATGGAGGGAAACAATCAGGTTTGATCCAAGGAAAGGAAGAGGTAGCTCTAAATCCATGGAACAAGAGCCCTCTCAATTTGAACGGTCGTAAGTTGCAGTGTACTGGAGGCCAACATCTTTATGACGGGAACCCAAAGCTCTGTGACGGAAAAGCAGGTCTATGTGACTGGAGCCCTGATCTATGTGATGGGAGCCCTGATCTATGTGATGGGAGCCCTGATCTATGTGACTGGAGCCCTGATCTATGTGATGGGAGCCCTGATCTATGTGATAGGAGCCCTGATCTATGTGATGGGAGCCCTGATCTATGTGATGGGAGCCCTGATCGATGTGATGGGAGCCCTGATCTATGTGACGAGAGCCTCTGGTCTCTGTGACGGGAGTCTCTGGTCTCTGTAATGAGAGGACCTATGTGAGATGGAAGCTGATCTGGATGATAGGACTATCATGCAACGAGACTGGACTGTGACTGGGACTGTTGAAGAGGGGACTGTGACAGAGTCGTGATAGGGACTGCAACGAGAGGACTGTGACTAGGGGACTGTGACGAGGGGACTGTGACTAGAGGACTGTGACTAGAGGACTATAACGAGGACTGTAACGAGGGGACTGTAACGAGAGGACTGTAACGAGAGGACTGTAACGAGAGGACTGTAACGAGAGGACTGTAACGAGGGACTGTAACGAGGGGACTGTAACGAGGGACTGTAACGAGGGACTGTAACGAGAGGACTGTAACGAGAGGACTGTAACGAGGACTGTAACGAGGGACTATAACGAGGGGACTGTAACGAGAGAGCTATAACGAGGGGCCTATATAAAGAAAGGCCTATGCGGGGGAAGCCTCTCTGCTTGGGTGGGAGAGACAAAGGAAAAATTTTTTTTCGAAAAAGTAAGCAGAGGAGGAGGAGGAGGAGGAGGAGGAGGAGGAGGAGGAGAAGGAGGAGGAGGAGGAGGAGGAGAAGGAGGCGAGATGACAATGACGAAACGAGGACGACGAAGACGACATTTGATGAAAATTTTATGACGAGGACGAAAGAGAGGAGAGAAGAAAGGGAATGAGTAGTGAAAGCGAAGAAAGTTAGTAGACTCATGAAAGACGAAGACAAGACGTACAGAAACGAAGAATAGAGAAGGGAACATGAAGGGAGAAGTAAGAAGAAAGTGCTGAGAGACAAAGAGAAGTGGAGAATAAATTATGGAGTGGGAAGAGTGGGAAAAATATGTTGGTGGTTCCTTATTAGTATAGAGTGGTGTGCTGTGTTTGGTCCAGCATAGTGGGTGGCATGGTGGGTGAGTGGGGAGTGTGGGTGACATGGTGGGTGAGTGGGGAGTGTGGGTGGCATGGTGGGTGAGTGGGGTGTGGTGGCATGGTGGGTGAGTGGGGAGTGTGGGTGGCATGGTGGGTGAGTGGGGAGTGTGGGTGGCATGGTGGGTGAGTGGGGAGTGTGGGTGGCATGGTGGGTGAGTGGGGAGTGTGGGTGGCATGGTGGGGAGTGGGGAGTGTGGGTGGCATGGTGGGTGAGTGGGGAGTGTGGGTGGCATGGTGGGTGAGTGGGGAGTGTGGGTGGCATAGTGGGGGAGTGGGGAGTGTGGGTGGCATAGTGGGGGAGTGGGGAGTGTGGGTGGCATAGTGGGGGAGTGGGAATGTGGGTGGCATAGTGGGGAGTGGGGAATGTGGGTGGCATAGTGGGGGCAGTGGGGAGTGTGGGTGGCATAGTGGGGAGTGGGAGTGTGGGTGGCATAGTGGGGAGTGGGGTGTGGGTGGCATAGTGGGGAGTGGGGAGTGTGGGTGGCATAGTGGGGGTGGGGGTGTGGGTGGCATAGTGGGGAGTGGGGAGTGTGGGTGGCATAGTGGGGAGTGGGAGTGTGGGTGGCATAGTGGGGAAGTGGGGATTGTGGGTGGCATAGTGGGGGAGTGGGGTGTGTGGGTGGGATAGTAGGGAAGTGGGAGGCATGGTGGGTGAGTGGGGAGTGTGGGTGGCATTGTGGAGGAGTGGGTGGCATGGTGGGTGAGTGGGGAGAGTGGGTGGCATAGTAGGGAAGTGGGTGGCATGGTGAGTGAGTGGGCGGAGTGGGTGAGTTAGTGGGGGAGTGGGTGGCATGGTGTGTTAGTGGGGGAGTGGGTGGCATGGTGGGTGAGTGGTTAGCATTGTTGGTTAGTGGGGAGAGTGGGTAGCGTGGTGGGTGGGGGTGGTGTTTGGAATGGTGGGCGGGTGGGGTTTGAGCGGCATGGTGGGTGTGTGAGCAGGGTGAGGAGTGAGTCAGGCAGGGTGACTGCTGAGTCACTGCTGAACCCTAAGTACAGTAGACCCTGCTTCATCAAGGACACTCAGCGTGCAGGGATCACTCAGGGCTAGTGAAGGCTCCATCCTCCGTGCGCTCAGAGCATATAAATCCAGTACCTAATTGTGCTCACCTATAAGGAAGGTAATGAAAACACTGAGCAAAAGTAGCGTCAGTGAGCCTTATTTTAGCCTGTGGATGCGTAGCGAGATGAATTAACTAGATCAGGAAACAACGCAAGAGCATATACACAGCTTGAAGAGCAGGTATTAATGGAATTTGGTGTGACCGCTCGCAGGCAATTTATGGACTGAGGCAGGAACCGAGACTCAACCCCCGCATTTGCACCTAGGTTTGCACAGTGGGTCGAGTGCAGACACAATGAATTATAAGCAAACGAGAAGCAGGAAAATTACATAAGAGACGGAAGGACAGACTAAAATATTGAACAGAGAAGTGGCTCACAGAGGGTGAGTTTTCCCTCATATATTTACATCTTTGCCTAACTCAGGATACTACCATAAGAAGTGTTGACAGTCGTGACGTGTCACCTACAAAACATGACACAGGAGATTCACTGACACTTATTGCTTAAAAATGAGCTATGACATATCGCGGCTAAGCCAGAAGAAACACCAAACATTCTGTCAACAAATAAGAAAGGGAGTCTCAGGTACTGAAGTCTGTGGAATGAAGTTAGCAACACGTGCAAGCGCTCTCTCTCTCTATCTCTCTCTCTCTCTCTCTCTCTCTCTCTCTCTCTCTCTCTCTCTCTCTCTCTCTCTCTCTCTCTCTCTCTCTCTGAGATATATAGTGAAGAGTAAAATATGAAATAGAGGATGAGGTGGAGTGACACTTATGAAAAATCTGAATATGGGTGAATTTCGTGGCTATTCCATAAGAACTATAATAACTGGGAACCCAATATAATAGTCACAGTAATGTATGAACTTTTGCTGAATAACAGTGTACAAAAGCAGGAATATGAGGATCATAAAAAGGCAACAAAAGATCTCTTAAAGATAGCAATGAAAGCCAGAATAACCTATGTACAGTTATTAGTTATAAGGTATTTCAACATCAGAAAGAGAGACTGGAAAAACTGGAATATGTGATGGGAAAGTTCATGACCCATCATGTATAGGAAATATTAAGGACATTAGCACATGAACCAGCACCACTGTGTCTGGTCTTTAGCCTTAGTGACTCATTCATAGAAGAAATTAACTGCTAAGAGCTAATAGAAATTAATAACCATGCTGAGTTAAATTTTGAGTATCTAGTAGAAGCAGGAATAGAAAAAAAGAAAGTAAGAAGCAGTGGAAAACCAGACTGGAAGAGGAGACTACATACGAATGAGAGATTTCCTAAATTAAATGAAATGGCAGAGAGTAACAAAGATATCCAGTCCACGATGTAATGAAGGATCGTAGCAGAATATACCAGGAGGCTGCAATTTGATCCCTACAAGGCGAAACAGAAATTTGATAATAGAAGAAGCCCCATGGATCATTATAACTGTGAGCATCCTTGAACAAGGAATACAAAAAAACAATGAAGAAGCACAGAGCAACGGTGACAACAGAACAAATGGAATCAAGCAGAAGAGCTGGAAGCGAATATTCTAGGAAACGTGAAGTGACAGCATCAAATGCTCAATGAAAACTGAAACTGCTCTACAACAATATAAAAAGAAAGTGGGAAGGGAAGGAGAACTCACGAAAGATGAGAGAGAAGTTGCTCACCAAATGGGCAGAAAAATCAAAGAAATATTCATTGAGGAAATCAAACAGTGCCCACAAATGTTAAAGGTTATGGAACAATCCATATGAAGCTGGACAGCATCCAAACGTAGAAGGAATCAATTAGACTATTAAAAGAACTGCCGCCACAAAGGCTATGGGATCTCAAACAGTATTCCAGCGGGTCCTGAAAGAAGGGGCGGACAGTTAAAAGAAATTGCTAATGTGATCCCAGCATATTAGTAGTGGAAACTGACAACATGCTATGAATTACAGACCATTGTCATTGATATGTGTCCTCTGCAAAGTTTGGCGGCAAGGATAAGCAGACAGAGATTGGTGATACATCTGGCGAGGAGGAACTTCATTGCAGGTAATCAGTTTGAATTTAGAGAAGTTTTAGACTACGAACTTGCTGCGAATCTACTGCAGTAAATTATAAATTATGCATGAGAAAAAGAAGGTATAAGATGAGTACCACAACGGAGATCGACCCACAAATTGAAAGAGCAAATGACAGCAGTTTGAGAGTGACAGCAAGGGTCATAATCAAGATGTATAAGAGCAACAACTGGGGTCCACCAATGATCGGTACTAGGACCCTCATTATTTTTAATATACGTAAATGATATACCAGAGCAGATCAATTCCTATGTATTGTTGTTTACTAAAGGACAGTCAAAGCGAAACCCTGGACACATTGATCAAACAAGTAGATTTTGATGTCTAATACTTGCAAGTGCAATCGGAAAGCGTGAAGGAAGATCAATTACAGTATTAACTGGTTGGAAAGAAGGAAGGACCTACAAGTGAATATTATACTGAATATATCACCAAAGGTGATATATTAAAAATCAAAAGAACTTGAAATGAAAGTAAATCTGAGAATTGCTTCCAGAAACCTCAAAAAAGGATTCTTCAGAACATTGTGCATGATGTAACCAGACCAGTCGTAGAATATGCGGCAGCATCAAGGAACCTAGAACTAAGAAAGCACACTCAGAAGCTGGAGAAAGTATTGAGATTAGCAACTAGGCTGGTTATAGTACTGAAAGGCTTGAATTATGAAGAGAGGCTAAAGACGTTAGTCTGACAACCTTGGAAAGACCTTGGTAGACATGATAACGATGTGTAACGTAGCTGTTTAAAATTAGTGGACAGTAGCAGATTGAAATGCGAGGTACAAGAACAAGAGAACATGGAGATAATTAGGAAATATAAGTCCAATGAGCTTAATGGGGAAGCGGTTACCTGAAGACGATTACGGAGTCATCGCCTCCACAGCCCAGTTCCAGACCAAGTTTCTTTGTTGATAGCCTGATCAGCCAAGCAGTTGGTGCTAGCCTGTCCAAAATTAGGGCCTACAGCCCGGACGATCAGGAACTATCTTGAACTAATCATGTTCCCTCTTAGAGAAAGCTACGGGCCTGTACTCTTTGTAGCACTTGTAGGGAGTCATTTCAGTGTGCAGGTTTTGTACCGATCACTCCAGAATTTTCCATTTGCAAACTATGATGCCTTATTCTCACCTGTGTTCCAGGGACTTCAGATGTTACCAATAATTTAGGTGCTTGAGAGAATTTATATGGGCTGTGAATGTTATCTATACTTCCTCCGGTTTTGCATGCCTTAAAAGGGCTGCTAATATGCAGATATATTCTGGTCTAGAGAGTACAAGTAACTTAAAGTATTATCATTGGCTTGGAATCTTTTTTTTCTTTTCTTTTGAACAAGAAGAGACATGAGGGACTAAAGCCCGAAGATCTTATGTTCAAGAGTCACAGCAACTAACAAGGATCTTCGGGCTTTAGTCCCTCATTTCTCTTCTTGTTCTGTTGTGTAGCTTGAGTTCATTTTATTCTCCGTTTGTTATTCTATAATCTTCCATAGATGAGAAACTGAAATTAGTCCTCAATAAACATACTGTTTTCTTGGCCTACTAGAATTCTTGGTCAATATATATCTATAATTCTATGTTGGATATGAGAATGAAAAAGAGAACAGGGACGAGAACTGAACTTTGAAGAAAAGCGCTTTTCCGATTTGTTAAAAAATGAAAAAAATCATCTGCCCACTTTTCCAGATATTTATTTTGCATGCGTTATAGGTGCTATTACACCATACACACACTTGTGGATGGCGTTTGCAAAGTCTTCCTATTGTATACTCTACATTTTTTTTTTCAAGGAGTGACATGCTCCAAATCTATGTTATCATGGAGGTCCTTTTTTTTGCAATTTCTTTGCTGCCTCCTTTGGGAAGTGACGCTGCATTAGGGGTTTTAATGACAGATGGATAACTTCTGTATCCAAACTCCGTCTTCGCGAGACTTATAAGACGTATGATGCGTCTTTTCCTATTTTATTAGTATGAGGTTTCACGAGCCTGGGCCTAGGTCAGAGTTCATGGGTACGCTTTCAATGGCTTTTTGAGCGAGGTTAGGGTTATGGCAGAAATTTTGGAGATCTTGGAAGAATTTTGGGTCTCATCCTTAAAAAAACAAATCATGTGGCTTGTCACTCTTCACTATAACGGCTTCGCTGAAGTCACATTGTGTCCTCAGTAAGTCGTTCAGTTCGTTGTTATCAGTGTAGGTTCCATCTTCTTTAAGCACAATACTGGTTGAAGCTTTTACTCTGGATTTTGCATGTGGGGAAAAAGTATTTTGATTTTCTTTATTAACGGCATTTTGCTCTCTGTCTATCATGGATTCAGATGCATTCAGAAAGTGTGAGAGCAATGAAAGTTTTAGTTAATCTTCGTCCTCTTCCCACTATCTTCTCTCATAGTAAAGCAATATCTGGAGCTCATCTCCAGATACTGCTTTAAATTAATGTTATTTTATTTTCCCAGCATATTTGATTGAGGTCAGTATCTGTTTGATCCCACATAATGTAATTATTGTTGAACACACCCCTATGTCTATTTGTACTTGGTTGTTTGGCAGCTCTAGACCATTATGTATACACGCATGAGTTCCAATTAGATTGTGATCCAAGTTTCCTGTATTTGAGACTATTATGATATATACCAGAGCCTCACTTATTTGTGGATACACTGTAATTTCAAGGGTATTTTCATAATCCAGGCCAATTCCAACATTTGCTGGGGAGACAAACACCATACATAACTTAGAGTTGGTATGAAAGTACACAAACTAGTTCCTGTCCAAGAAACCGAGAACCAATATATGCCAGCCTATTTTCGATGTAAACAGACGGGCCAGATAATGAGTCTTGCCCAACGCGCTCACACCTCTGTGAGTACAGATTGGTGCGCACACCTCGGAGAGTACAACTTGGTGCTCACACCTCGGAGAGTACAACTTGGCGCGCACACCTCGGAGAGTACAACTTGGCGCGCACACCTCGGAGAGTACAACTTGGCGCTCACACCTCGGAGAGTACAACTTGGTGCTCACACCTCGGAGAGTACAACTTGGCGCGCACACCTCGGAGAAGTACAACTTCGCCGCACACCTCGAGATACAACTTGGCGCGCACCTCGGGAAATACAACGGCGCTCACACCTCGGAGAGTAACTTGGCGCTCACACCTCGGAGTACAATTGGCGCTACACCTCGGAGAGTACAACTTGGCGCTCACACCTCGGAGAGTACAACTTGGCGCTCACACCTCGGAGAGTACAACTTGGCGCGCACACCTCGGAGAGTACAACTTGGCGCTCACACCTCGGAGAGTACAACTTGGCGCTCACACCTCGGAGAGTACAACTTGGCGCTCACACCTCGGAGAGTACAACTTTGTAAGCAGCAACTAGGCTCTAGTGGAGTCCCCCCCCCCACTGCAGCAGATGCTGCTCTTTCTTTACCATCCTTGATAATTATTCCCCATTTATATTTTTATTTCTCCCAGTACATTGTGTTGGCTTCCGTTGTGGTTGCTTTGAAGCATCACGTTGAATAATGAGATTCCTTGTTTTACATAAATTATACATTTTTTTTTTTTAAGTTTATTCAAATTTCATTCCAACTTACCAACGTAGTGTCCTTTTTTTATTTACGTGTACAATAAATGCATTCATTTTGCAAATTACTTTTTAACTCTCTTGAAATTTTTACCTCCTTTTACTTTCCTGTGTGTGTCTCATTTCCTTTTATCTTTCCCTCCCTACCGCCCCTTCCTATTACCTGCCCTTTCTCCCTACCGCCCTTTCCTCCCTCCTACCTCCCTTTCCTTCCTACCTCCCTTTCCTTCCTCACCTTCCACCCTACCTCCCCGTCCTCTCTTCCTCCTTTTCTCCCTCCAACCTCTTCTTCCTCACTCCAATCTTCTCTTCCTCCCTCCAATCTTCTCTTCCTCCCACCCTCTACTTACTTCTTCCCTCCTCCTATCTTCCCTCTTTCTAATCTCTCATCCTTCCCTTCTTCCTATCTTCCAACCCTCCCTACCCTACGTTTCCCCCCTTTCTTCCTCCTACTCTCACTAGTTTACAACCCCTGGTGCGTTACATCCACCTACTTCCCTTCGACCCAGGAACTCCTCCCTCCCTCCCATCTACCTTCCCTAACTCCCTAAGCTACCCTCCCTAACTCCCTCCCTCCGTCCAAGCAGCCTTTCCCCCTCATAGCTACCCTTCCTCCCATCCTCCCTCCTTTCCAGTAACACCCCTCTCACTCCCAACATACCTCCCTTCCTCTCAGCTACCCTCCCTCCCTCAGAGCAACTCTCCCTCCCTCACAGCTACCTTCCCTCCAAGTTACCGTCCCTCACTCCTAGCAACCTTCCATCCCAGCTTACAACCATCCCTCCCAGCTTACCTCTCTTCCTCCCAGTTTACCTAAGTCCCTCCCTCCCTCCCTGCCACACTACCTCGCGGGCGACGCACCAACAGGAAGTCTGCCGGTGGCCTCTCGCAAGAACGCATAAAATATTTACGACACAATCCATGCACCGCTGATGTCCTCCTGGCTGGCACCTGTAACTACGCAACGTCCTCCTCCTAGCCTCCTGGCGTCCTCACAGCCTCCTAGCGTCCTACCAGGTTCCTGGGGTCTTCCTAGCTTCAGGGCGTCCTCCCAGCTTCATAGCGTCCACCCAGAATCAAAGGGGTCATCCTAGCGTCCTCCCAGCCTCCTGGCATCTTCCCAGCCTTCTGGTATCTTCCTGCAAACCTCCTGGCGTCCTCCCAGCCTCCTGGCATCTTCCCAGCCTTCTGGTATCTTCCTGCAAACCTCCTGGCGTCCTCCCAGCCTCCTGGCCTTTTCCCAGCATCCTGGTATATTCCTGCAAGCCTCCTAGCGTCTTCCCAGCCTTCTGGCGTTCTCCCAGCCTCCTGGCGTCCTTACATCAGCCTTCTGGCGTCCGTACCCCAGTCTCATTGCGTCCTTATCCAAGTCTCCTGTCGTCCGTATCCTAGTCTCCTGGCGTTCTTATCCCAGCCTCCTGGCATTCGTATACCAGCCTTCTAGCGTTCTTATCCCAGCCTCCTGACGTCCTTATCTCAGCCTTTTGTCATTCTTATCCCAGCCTACTGGCATCCTTATTCCAGCTTCCTGGCATTCTTATCCCGGCCTCCTGGCATCCTTATCCTAGCCTGCTTCCTTATCCCAGCCTCCTGGCATTCTTATCCCAGCCTTCTGGCGTCCTTATCCCAGCCTTCTGGCGTCCTTATCCCAGCCTCCTGGCGTCTTTATCCCAGCCTCCTGGCGTTCATATCCCAGCCTCCTGGCGTCCGTATCCCAGCCTCCTGGCGTCCGTATCCCAGCCTCCTGGCGTCAGTATCCCAGCCTCCTAGCATACTGGCGAACGTATCTCAGCCTCCGGGCATTTTTATCCCAGCCTTCTAGCGTCCTTATCCCAGCTTCTTGTCATTTCTATCCCAGCCCCCTGGCGTCCTTATCCCAGCCTCCTTTCATTCTTATCCCAGCCTCCTGGCGTTCTTATCTCAGCCTCATGGCGACCTTATCCCAGCCCCCTGGCATCCTTATCCCAGCTTCCTGGCATTCTTATCCCAGCCTCCTCGCATTTTTATCCCATCCTCCTGACGTCCTTATCCCAGCCTCCTGGCATTCTTATCCCAGCTTCCTGGCGTTCTTATCGCAGCCTCCTGGCGATCTTATCCCAGCCTCCTGGTATCATTCCAGTATACTGGCGTCATTTTCCCGGCCTCCTGGCATTCTTTTCTCAACCTTCTGGCGTCCTTATCCCAGTCTCCTGGCGTCCTTATCGCAGCCTCCAGGCGTCCTTATCCCAGTCTCCAGGCGTCCTTATCCCAGCCTCCTGGCATTCGTATTCCAGCCTTCTGGCGTCCTTATCCCAGCCTAATGGCGTCCTTATCGCAGTCTCATGGCGTCCTTATCTCAACCTCCTGGCGTCCTTATTTCAGCCTCCTGGCGTCCTTATCCCAGCCTCCTGACGTCCTTATCCCAGCCTCCTGACGTCCTTAGCCCAGCTTCCTGGCGTCCTCCTTACAACCTACTAACGTTTTCCTACTCCCCTCTTGGCGTCGTCCTCCCTGACACATAGCGTCTTTCTTGCTTTCTGGCGTCCTCCTCCTTGGTTACTGGCATCCTCTTTCTTGCTTTCTGTCGTTCTCCTTCTAGCTTTTTAGCTCTTCCCAGCTACCTTACATCCTCCAATCCTCCTGACTTCCTTCTGACGTCTTCCAATCCTCTTGACGTCCTCCCATCCTCCAGACTTTCTTCCATCCTGACATCTTCCAATAATCCTGGTGTCTTTCCATCCTCCTGGTGTCTTTCCATCCTCCTGGTGTCTTTCCATCCTCCTGGTGTCCTTCCATCCTCTTGACGTCCTCCCATTCTGACGTCTTCCCATCCTCCTGACGTCTTCCCACCCTTCTGATGTCCTCCCACCCTCCTGACGTCCTGTCCGCCTCCTACATGAATATTACTTACTAACATATATCTTTACATCCTCGTAATGGCATCCGGATGGGAACGTGGGTGTTCAAGGGAGGACGGAATTGTTATGGGGAAGGGTTGTTAAGGTGTGGGGAGCTGAGATAGGGCAAGTGGGTGTTCAAGGAAGGCGAGGGCAAGAGAGGGGAGGACTGGGATGGGAAACAGAGGTCAAGGGCAAGGAAAGGTAGATATTACGGGATTTTAGGAGAGAAGGATTGGAATGCCGGGGAATGGGAGAGGGAATTTTGGAATGGGGGTTAAAGAAAGGGCGTGAAAAAGAGAGGTGTGGAAAAAAAGAACAATAGTAGGAATGAGAGGAGAAGAATATATGTGGTGGAATGAAAGAGGAAATGACCGGGAATGAGGAGCTAAAATTAGGGAAGAAGTGGAAATACGGAGAATTAAGGTAAAGGCAGGTCTAGCAGCGGGAGATCTCGAAAGAAGGACAAGAGTTGAAATGAGAGGATTTTAAAGGAAATGGGACGTTTTAAAAGAAATGTTTGGCATTAAAGGAAAAAGGATTTTTTTCATATATGAGGTTTTAAAAGAAATAGTACGTTTTAAAAGAACTGTGACGTTTTAAAATGTTAGGTATTAAAAGAAATGGGAGGCTTCAAAGGAAATGGGACGTTTTAAATGAAGTGGGAAGCAATAAAGGGAATGGGACGTTTTAAAGAAAATGTGTGGTTTTAAATGAAATGGGAGGATAAGAGTAAAAAGGGATGATTTAAAGAAAAATGGGAGTTTTAAAGGAAGTGGGATGGTTTGAAGGTGGGGAAGGGGAAATGAAGGAGATGGAAGTTGATGTCATACTTTGCCCGGAGAGATTCTGGTGGTGTTACCTGGCAGTGGTCGCACTGCCCTCTTTATTATACACTTTTTAAGAGGTTTAAGGAATGAAACACTGGTATATCACCTGGGTATCTTTCTTGTGGAAACATTTCGTCAGCCAGTGGCTTCCTCAGTCCAATACAGAGAGGAATGACTCAGTTTGGGATAATCAGCCCCACAGCCTGGAGTCGAAGTGATCAGTTCATCAGTCTTGATAGACGGATCACATCGACTACAGGCTGAGGGACTGATTACCTCAAACTCCTCCTCGGCTTACACCGTTCTCTGCATTGGACTGAGAAAGCCACTGGCTTCCGACTACTTGAAGGTACCCAAGTGTTGCACAAGTGTCCCATTCTTATTTCTAAATCATTTATCTACAATTTATCAGGTTTAAATGGGTTTTATGGTTTATTAAGCTTATAAAAATTAAATGGTTTATACAGTTTATTACAATATGTTCATTAGGTTAATAAGGTTAGCTAGGATGAGTAGATTTATAATTTTTATAAGTTTAATAATTGTTTTTAGGTTTATTAGATTAAATAAACACGTTATTTTTATAAGTTTTAATATATTCATTGGTTTTATTAGGTATATATAATCATAAGATGGATATATTTAACAAGCTTTAAGTTTATAAGGCCTATCAACTACTTGAGTTAGACGGCACCTGTAAGCCACCAGTCCAGGTTCACTTTAATACCAAATAGTGGGATAAAAGTCAACTCTAAGTGTATACTTGCTGAGATATACACCCTGGAAATGTATATTATCAGCTGCTGTTAGAGCATACACATCGAGAGATATACAGTCATATATGGGTGAAAATCTTTCGCTAAAGAGCAAGATTTCCATCCCCTGTTGTTTGTCCTGCTGATCGCCTGTTGTGATTATACTGCATCGAGAGAGACATACACCAAGTGTCCGTATGGTGTTGTCTGTGGCTCTGGCTATGGTCTCGATCACTGGTCGAACGCACCTGAAACAACCGAACAGACAGACAGTGTTGTTGGAGGTGGCTTAACCTCCGTCCCGCTGGAGGTGGTTTAACCTCCATTACGCTGGTGATGGTTTAACCTCCATCACGCTGGTGATGGTTTAACCTCCATCACGCTGGTGATGGTTTAACCTCCATCACGCTGGTGATGGTTTAACCTCCATCACGCTGGTGATGGTTTAACCTCTACTCTGGAGGTGGTTTAACCTCCATCCCGCTGGAGGTGGTTTAACCTCCATCACGCTGGTGACGGTCTCCCGTCCATCGAGGAAGCAATGAGTTACGGCTGGATTAATGTCGGTCGTCGCAGAGGACACTGAAATGTCTGTTGTCCTGAATACATGTCAACATGAGAACACCCAACACACCAGGCAACACACGAGGTAAACACACAATGTTGGAGTAAACACACGAAGTAAACGCACAATACTGGATTGAACACGAGGAAAACGCACAATTTTCGAGTAAACACACGAGGTAAACACACAATGTTGGAGTAAACACAAGAGGTAAGCACACAATACTGGAGTTAACACACAAGGCAAACACACACTATTACGCACACGGTAAAAACACAACGAGAGCAAATACAAAGTAAACACTCATTGGAACAAACACACACACAGTAAGCAAACAACTCCTTTCTTAAACAAGCACCTTCACACCCATTCCTTCCTCCCATCCACCTCCTTATATCCACTCGTTCCTTCACCCCCATTCCTTCACACCCAATCCTCCCTCACATCCAATACTAACTCACCCCCCACTCCTCCCTCTCCCTCACTCCTCCCTCTCCCTCTCCCTCACTCCCACTCCTCCCTCAGGAGGAGACAATCTCTACCATTCAGGTTCTTGGTGTTGTTGTAAGAGGTCATGGGAGCCGCCAGCTAACGAGGCAAAACACACGCAAGTGCTAAAGGTCTATAAACAATGAGTGTCCTCAGTAGTTTTCTGCTACTTCTTAAGTGAACAAAAACTCGCAGGAATCTTCAATATTTCGCTCCAGACCGGAAATGCGGCCATTTTGTTCATGACGGTGAGCAAGTAGGTCCGTCGTAATTGTTTAGCATGTAATTGATTTTTTATATGATTTTTTATGCACGAAACATTCACAGATCTTATTAAATAAGTGTGCTGAAATGTGAAAAGTAGAACTCGTTAAAAACTATTAAAAAAGGAAAACTTTCTCACACACACACACACACACACACACACACACACACACACACACACACACACACACACACACACACATACACACTCACACATACACACATACTCACACACACTCACCGGGATGATAACAGACGCAATCTTCCCACCAGATATCAGATCCTGAGGAAAGATGGAGGGAGCAGAGGGGTAGGAGGAGTTGCAAAAACCGATGGGGATTTTAGGAAATGGAAGGAATGGGCGAAAGGGACTACATAGTAGATACAACTCAGTCTGGGGGACATAATGTAGTCATTGCAGTGATGTACAACCCCCAAAAAACTGCAGGAGGCTAAGAGAAGGATATCAAGAACAACAGAATGGTGGACACACTAGCTGAGGTAGCCAGAAGAGCTCACACGGGTAGAGCAAAGGTACTAGTTATGGGTGACTTCAATCACAAGGAGATTGATTGGGAAAACTTGGAGCTACATGCGGGTCCCAAAGCATGGAAATCCAACATGATGGATGTGGTACTGGAAAACTTCATGCATCAGCATGTTAGGGACACTACCAGAGTGAGAGATGATGAACCAGCAAGACTGGACCTTGTATTCATTTTGAGTAGCTCGGACATCGAGAACATAAGAAAATAAGAATATAAGAAAGAAGGAACACTGCAGCAGGCCTACTGGCCTATGCGATGCAGGTTCAAATCACCTTCCGGCTTAAACGAATGACCTACCTAGTCAGGTCAGGTCACGTCCACTTAAGGAAGGGGCACGGCATCAGACCTATTAGCACAAGTTAGTCAGGTCCAACTCACATCCACCCACACCCACTCACGTATTTATCTAACCTATTTTTAAAATTACACAACGTTTTAGCTTCTATGATGGTACTCGGGAATGTGTTCCACTCATCCACAATTCTGTTACCAAACCAGTGCTTCTCTATATCCTTCCTGAATCTGAATAATTTCAACTTATAACCATTGCTGCGAATCCTATCTTGGCTAGATATAAGTAGGTCTTCGTCCAAAGGTTGGACAAGTATTGAAGAATTCCTTGTATCAAGATCCCATGATGTTGCAGTGTCTGACAGATGTGATAAATGGTTTTGAAAACCGACAAGTTAAAGATTGAGACACTTATGCAACATCTGTCAGACACTGCAACATCATGGGATCTTGATACAAGGAATTCTTCAATACTTGTCCAACCTTCGGACGAAGACCTACTTACACTAGTGGATGATTCCACTGTGATCCCGCCTCCTCCTGCTTCCACTCACCTGACTACAGTATATAAGCCACTTCTCCGGCCACATGCTGTACTTTCTACAAAACTGATAGACTGAACACATCGATTCCTGGCTGAGGAACTGATTAACTCAAACTCGTCCTTTCCATACCCATTTCTACTTTGTATTGGACTGATGAAGCCACTGGCGAAACGTTTCCTTAATTAAGATTCCCATTTGTTGCATAAGTGTCTCAATCTTCAATATCCATTGAAACTGGGTAACTACCTTAGGTATGGAAGACGGCAAATGTAGTCCCAATTTTTAAGAAAGGAGACAGACACGAGGCACTAAACTACAGACCAGTGTCATTGACGTGTATAGTATGCATAGTCATGGAGAAGATTATCAGGAGGAGAGTGGTGGAGCACCTAGAACGGAACAAGCTTAGAATAATAAATAACACGGATTAAGAGAAGGGAAACCCTGTGTCACAAACCTACTGGAGTTTTATGACAAGGTAACGGACGGAAGACATTGCAAGAAGCCTTCGACACAGGTTCTCACAAGAGATTAGTGCAAAAGCTAGAGGATCAGGCACGCATAACAGGAAGAGCACTGCAATGGATCACGGAATACCGGACAGGGAGGCAACAACGAGTCAAGGTACGTGACGAGGTGTCATTGTGGGCGCCTGTGACGAGCGGGGTTCCACAGAGGTCAGTCCTAGGACCAGTGCTGTTTTGATATATGTGAATGACATGACGGAAGGGACAGACTCGGAAGTGTTCCTGTTTGCAGATGTGAAGTTAATGAGAAGAATAAAATCGGATGAGGATAAGACAGGACCACGAAGAGACCTGGACAGGCTGCAAGCCTGGTCCAGCAACTAGCTCATTGAATTTAACCCCGCCAAGAGCAAAGACATGAAGATTGAGGAAAGGGAAAAAGACCGCAGACAAGAGTATAGGCCCAAGTGTCCAAAGACTGCAAACTTCACTCAAGGAAAAGGATCTTGGGGTGAGTATATTATCAAACACATCTCCTGAGGCTCACATCAACCAGATAACTGCTGCAGCATAAGGGCGCCTGGCAAACCTGAAAATAGCGTTCCGATACCTCAGTAAGGAATCGTTCAAGACTGTACACCGTGTACGTCAGGCCCATACTGGAGTATGCAGCACCAGTTTGGAACCCACATCTGGTCAAGCACGTCAAGAAATTAGAGAAAGTACAAAGGTTTGCATCAAAAATAGTTCCAGAGCTAAGAGGAATGCCCTACGAAGAAAGGTTAAGGGAAATCGGCCTGACGACACTGGAGGACAGGAGGGTTAATGAAGACATGATAACGACATACAAAATACTACGAGGAATTGACAAGGTGGACAGAGACAGGATGTTCCAGAGATGGGACACAGAAACAAGGGGTCATAATTGGAAGTTGAAGAATCAGATGAGTCAATGGGATGTTAGGAAGTATTTCTTTAGACATAGAGTTGTCAGGAAGTGGAATAGTCAGGCAAGTGACGAAGTGGCGGCAGGAACCATACATAGTTTTAAGATGAGGTTTGATAAAGCTCATGGAGCAGGGAGAGAGAGAACTTAGTAGCGATCAGTGAAGAGGCGGGGCCAGGAGTTTTGACTCGACCCCTGCAATAACAAATAGGTGAGTTGAAATATGCGAGTACACACACCATACATATTCATGATAAAAAGTTGCATTACGACTACGATTAATTCCTAATAATAATTTTTCAGAATAAATTGTGGGAATAATTCACAAGAGCAAATTATTTCAATAAAGAAACTTGTTTAGCACTATTCCAAAAAAAACATGATAAAAGTTTAAAACATCTTCATTTCACATTTTCAAAGATAGTATGAGAATTTTTTTTATATATATATTTTAATGAACGAATATTGTGGAGAAAACACACAGGCAGTGTGAAGAGGAGACAAAGACTGCAGAACAAGTCGTAAATGAGGTAACGTTTCGATCCGTGTATAGCTTTCTTCGAGCACGCAGAATTTACCTCCGACGTCGTCACCGGTCTAACGCCCTTACTTTATCTTCCCTCCTCGCTGACGGCCCCGCTTTTGACACAGACTCCCTCTTTGACTTTTTGACAGCAACCGATTTATTAACAAACTTTGATAATACTTCCTTTAGCACTCCATACAGTCCTTTCTAACTCTACCTCTGTTATCCTCTCCACCCTGGCAACTCTATGATCCAGCCACACCCCCTGCCCTGCAGCGCTGCATGACCCTAGTGAGTTTAGCGCTTTTTTTATAATAATGTGTAGAGATTTATCAATACGTGATAAAAGCCTACACAGGGCGAGACATTGTATGACTGGACGTTCGTCCTGCACATTGTGGCTTGTGCGTCATATATATAATGCCTGCTGTATCTTGGGCACGCGCCCCAGCTCTGAGGAGCACGATGAGAAGATCCTTTACGAAAGAAAACACCAACTAGTAAAACTTGCAAGAACTTGCACACAGTAGCCCTTACAACTTGTCACAAGACATATCCACAACCCAGAGATCTCATCTCCCTCATGATTGGCCTCACCTTAAACCAAAGTGGGTGCACTAATATTCACGAGTTAGGCCTAAAAAAAAATGTGTGTTTTCAGTCGAATAAGCAGAGTGAAAACATTTTTATGGCATAAATCTGCGAAAATCTATTTGAACATAACGGAAAAATAAATTTCATTGATTTTTAGTGATACTAAATAAATTAAAACTGATCAGTGATATATTTAATAGAATTTAGCTAAACAAAATTAAATTAGGTTGTTAGGTTAGGTGAGGTTTCTAATTTAGGTTTGGTCACAAAGAAATATTTTTTTACATTATTGTAATTAAAGAAATATATCTAAAATATATGGGCAGGAGAGGAAAGCGAGAGACGAGTAACACTAGTGTCTGCCCATCTACCAGCAAGGCTATCACTATTAGCACAGTAATTCCGGGACTAACTTAAATATTAATGAGTAAGAAATATGTGCGATAGTTGTATATCTTTATCGTTGAAGCGTCTTGGCTGATGTGTAGGCGGTACATTTTAACAATTAAAGATTCCCAACTGTTGCACATGCGTCTTACTCATCAACTTATTGGTATTTTATACCATTTTAACGTAAAATATAAATGCTTCAAATAGCGAACACTTTGTGAAAATGCTGAACAGCATTTCTTCTCTAGTTCTGTTCAAACACAAAATCAATATTCGATAGGCCTCTTAATTCCTTTCCCTTATCTCTCCCTAAATACCTTATCATATTTCACATTTAATCCTATCCATTCCCTCTTCCTCCCTCAGCATTACCAACTCTATGATCTACAGTTAATTGCCCTTCTCTTGCAATATGGAATTTAGGAAACAAACTGAAAATTTAAACTCGCGTCATGACATCGTAATTCTACACTTTATTTTTAAGCAATATCCTGTCGCTGCTTTACAGAGAGCGATTTTTATCTTGCACCCCACAACAATGGAAAGTAATTAAGGTTATTGAAGCTTTTAATTATATTTTTTTAGTTTGATGTACCTGAGTACATAAAGATCCCTCCATTAGCTACCGCGAAATGACACCGAGAGTAACTACCCAGCCGTATGTTCAATACTCTTAATAAAGATTTACTACAATATTCAAAACTCTACGGACATAGCCAACCTAGTTTCTTTTAATTGGTGTCGTATATTCACATTGACTGGATCGTTCCAGCTCCTGGGCCTCTTGAGAGTTTTGTTCCGGATCTTCTGTCTTTTGATGGTGTTTTCGGCTCCTGTGTACCTTTCAGTAATATCATAATTATCTCTTGGTCATGTAATATAAGGTAATAACCAGTATGACGGTTGGTAGACACTTTCATATTCGTGTTCTGCAACACCTCAGTATGATAATTTCAGTTGAAAGTTGGACCTAGTACAAGTAAGACCTCGGCTTGGCAGACGAAGATATCGTTACATATTGAACCTCAACCAGAGCATAGAACGTCTCTTCTTCTGGTCCTCTATACTCCTCCACTCTACCCACAACACCTCTTGAGAGAATTAATTTATAGTTCCGGTTCCTATTGTTGATCTATGATTCAAGAGCATCTTGAATGTAGATGAATGGTTCAGAGAACCGACAAGTTATAAATTAGACACATTTGCAACACTTGGGTATCTTTATTGAGGAAACGTTTCGCCACACAGTGACTTCATCAGTCCATACAAAGGAGAAAAGTGTAAGGAGAGGAGGAGTTTCAGATGAATGGTTCAGAACTGAACCATTCATCTACATCCTGTCTGACACAGCAACAGCTTGGGATCTTGATACAAACGAATTCTTCAACACTTGTCCAACCTTTGGACGAAGACCTACTTCGACTAGTGGATGGTACCACTATGACCCCGCCTCCTCCTGCTTCACCTTACCTGATTACAGCATATAAGCCACCTCTACGGCCTTGTGCTGCACTTCCAGCAAGATTGATGGACTGAACACATCGACTCCAGGCCGAGGGACTGATTACCTCAAACTCCTCCTCTCCTTACACTTTTCTACTTTGTATGGACTGATGAAGCCACTATGTGGCGAAACGTTTCCTCAATAAAGATACCCAAGTGTTGCAAATGTGTCTAATTTACATCTTGAATGTGTTGATGAACAGTTGCTGTCTCGTAGATCTGCAACTCATGGACATCTTATGGGGTTGAGATCTAGCTCCTAGGTCTCTTGAGGTAGTTCAGCAGTTCAGCTCCTCCGCCACTTCAGGGTTTTGATGTAGAGCTATAATGCTTCCTGAGTGGGAGTTAAGCGAATAAAAGACTACATCTCTCGGCCCGCACAGCAAGATAGAGAAACATCCAGTAAACTGGGAAATGTTTATTAGCTAAAACACTTAAATTTTTTTTTTGTGAGATCAGAGGAAACATACTCATTAAATATCGAGCTTGTAGAAATAAACTTTAAGAGCCACTCAAAACGCATGATGATTTACGTACTTTTTTGTCCATTTGAAAATAAAAATACAAAGATAAAGACCTAGGAAAAAAGGGATGGAGTGCCTTGATGCTGCATGAGAGGTCCTGATCTAAGGGTCAAACCTTAATGCCTCTCACTACTCAGGCGCTGTGAGCTCCAAGTATTTGGCACTTTCAAGCGAAAATAAGAATAGAGAGAGTGGAAAGCCGTGAATATTAAACGTTTCATGAATTCAAATGAGAGAAAAATCTTTATTAAGTTGATGAAACTAATGAAAGTCTGACCAAAGTAAGAACTGACTCTAATGTATTTAAAATTATTTTAAAGGAAAAATGCACAAATATTTTTCATTGCAACAAAGGAAAAAGTATATTTTATAAAACTCACGACCACACACACACACACACACACACACACACACACACACACACACACACACACACACACGTATAAGAAGATAGGATTATACCAGAGCGTCGAAGTAAGGGGTCCAAGAGCCGAGACCCTAGTATTAAAATTACAATCTCCCATTCCACCTAATCATTTCTTTTTGGATATATTTTCCATTATAATCATGTCTCTCCTAATCATTCTATCTGTTCAAATCGTCAAGTTCAAATCCCTTAGAGTCCCCTAAAATTTTGAAACAAATCTGTTTGGAAATCACTGAAACTTTTCGGCTTTCTGAAATTAGATAATGATCCCACGCTGGTGCTGTGTTTCATGCTGGGTCTAACATGGACATGTGTAGAGCTTTATTCAGCTCTGCACAGAGTACAGGCTAGTTCTGCAATGTGTGTCCTTCACTATAGAAGGAAGTGCTCAATGCGGATCCACCACTAAGACTATTCGACTTGTGCTCGCCTCCGGTAATATGATTTTTGTAATGCTGTTTTTTTTATAACTGAGGTTTGTGTATTTCAGTCAATATCTTTTTAATGGATTTCATTCTTCTTCCTCAGTTTTCATGACCATGCACCCGATAAATCCTGCAGACTCTCCAAGTCTACTCGTAACCTTTTTCAGTCCTCTCTGACATTTATTATTACCATTAAATTTATATCACATGAAAACACACATTGTTTACGTACATCAGGACGCTGGTCGTCCTGCAACTTAAGAATCGTGCGTGGACGTACGTTAGCTCTATGGCAGAAGTTAAAAAAAAAATTTAAGTCACGGAACCATAATCTTAAATCAGTTTTAATGCTATGAGGTAAAGGGAAATAAAATATAATTCCTGGTCCTTAATTGAATGTCTACATGTATTTATATAAATTTCACTTAGAACGCCTACACGTTTAGAAATTTACTAACTTTGTGTTAAATCAAAAGGAAATTCCAGTGAAATATTTATTATTATCATTTTTATTATTACTGTTGTTATTGTTATTATCAAATTAAGCACTAAACCTACAAGGGATAATCAGCGCCGCACCCAGTGAAACACACTCTTCTCGCGACTCGTACAACTGAGCCAAATCTTTCTCGCGAGACAGCAATCGAACTCCGGTTTGAAGAATAAATGTTTTTTGTGTGTGACCGGGGGAGGTAATATTTAATTTTTTCACACTGTGTGCTAAATATCCTTGAATCAAGTGGTCTGCCTTAATAAAAATGATAGTTTTATTACCTCGCTGAAGACATCTTTTAGTGCTCGTGGCATCCGTTTATTGCATGTGAATAACGATGGAATCAACAACGGTAATGCTTAGTGAATGGATAATTTTCACCCGTGTCACAGGACCTGACATTTTATCCTGCCAAAGCTGCGACTCAATGCAAATAATGGAACATAATTGCTATTGTGTTTCGTGTTTCTTCACGAAAGAATTTATCGGACTAAATATTTCATCACCCATGAGTAAGATGTTGAATAGTCTGGGGCCACGGATGTTGATACAGTGTTCCCTTATTGGTAGAAAAAGGCTTGTTAATAAGTATATCTGCAGTAGAAAGTTCATATATGTAATGAACAACTATAAGCAGCCTTGCAGCCTTACTGAACCTACAGCGTCGGTGGACACAACTATCTGGCGCGAGGAAACTATTCCGGCTCTCATATTGCAAGACATAATCTTAACACGTTTAGTGATATGCAATAAATATTTTTTTTGCACAATTTTGCATTTTTATACATTCTAATAAACCACGGAACAGGTAGAGTTTGAACCCTTGGCGAGTGAGTCGTAAAACGCACCCGTTCCGTGGTTTGTTGGCATTCGTGTTGTTACGATGTCGTGAGGCATGAGTACGTTCTAATAGATTTTTAGTATCCGGTTTTTATCACACTATCCGTGACAGATTAAACATCTTTAGCAGTACAAAATTAACATGGTATGAAGCCACAAGAATATTTTTGTTCCAAATAAAATTCAAGTAAGAGACTGAAACTGAGGACGTTTTAGTCCGACCTGCATCATTATGCATTGTTCCAGCCACGGTATTGTGCTTTTTTATTCTTCGGCCTTTTTGTTGTTTGAGACAAATTAATTGTTCATTATACACTTGTCTACATATCGAATTTGGCAGAGCCACTCGATGTGTTCAGTCCATCAATCTTGAAGCAAGTACAGCACAGGGCAAATAGAAGTGGATGGTATCACTATGACCCCGCCTCCTCCTGCTTCGTCTCACCTGTCTACAGTATATAAGCAACTTCTATTTGCTCTATGATGTACTTGCTTCAAGATTGATGGACAGAACACATCGACTCCAGGCCGAGGGACTGATTACCTCAAACTCCTCCTCTCCTTTCAACTTTCTACTTTGTATTGGACTGATGAAGTCACTGTGTGGCGAAACGTTTTCCTCAATAAAGATACCCAAGTGTTGCATATGTGTCTAATTTATCAATATCACATGCTCCATGGAACCCCATCACGTTCCGCGGAACACAATTTGGAATTTATAAACCTGTTTTGACAAATTTAGGACCCCCTTCCCTTCCCCTTCGTTAATTCGTTATTGTCGATTAGGTATGTGCAACATAAGGGTTAATATACATTAATCTTACCTAACTCAGTCTAGAATAGCAAGTACTAAATTTTTGCAGAGACTTAGATTAGGCGAATATCAAAGAACTTTAAGGTGTATATGTGTGCGCGAGCGACAACACTCGTCCTATGTGGAGGTCCACGATATCCCCGTGGAACCCCACTTATCAAGCTCTCCTATCTCGATACCTTATTTTCTGAACTTCAAGCTGGCTCCTTCTACCATAGAATTTCGACCCATTATGCTGTTTGCTCTTCTAATATTGCACTAGTCTCTTGTGTGGTACAACATGAAATGCTTGATTTTAATGTTAAAATATGCTGTTCATTCTCCCTATACTTTTCTGCATGATATCTGTTACATATAACCTACGCTTAAGAGAGAAAACTGAACGAGAAATAAACAGAAGAGGTCAGAAGAGAATGGAGTGAAGAAGAAGGAAATAGCAGTAGAATTAGCAGCAGCAGAGGTGGTAGTAGTAGCAGCAGTAATAGTAATTATAGAAGCAGTGGTAGTAGTAAAAATGAGGAAGTAGCAGTGGTAGTAGCAGTGGTACCGTAGAAGTAATAGTAGAGTGTATAGTAATGGTGAAAGAATTGGTAGTAATGTAAAAGAACTGAAGCACAGAGCAGTGAATCACACATACTGGCCCAGGTCTAGTTAATAAAGTCATAGGTAAAAAAAAAGTCATTAAAGAAAGGTAGTAGTTTTGGGTAGGACAAACATATCCCAGGTGAAGGATAGAGTTAACCAGAATCTAACCTAACCTAACCTAACTAACCTAATCTTACCTAGCCTTGCCTATATTGTAACTCTGCTTAAATGAATTAACTAAATGATGTTTGTACCATTATCTTTTTTTCTGTTTTTACCTGCCACCACTTACCCCTGCTAGGTAAGAAAAAGAAACAAGGAAGGGAAATTAAGAAAAGAGGAAAAGCAAAGGGAATAAGCCAGGTCAAGGGTAAGGGAAGGGAGGCGAACGTCAGGTCCAGTCACAAGTATCCCGAACATTAGAATATTTAACAACGAACTGAGAAAGGCGAGTAACCGCAAAAAAAAAAAAATTAAGACGGCGTTTGTTATGGGTAGATAGTGTTAGGAGAAGAGCACTTAATAAGCTGACTAAAATATCTAAAATAACAGTGCTATAATTATCAAGGTATGAAGCCCCGAATTAGACACATGTTAGTAAGACATAAGAATATATATAGTATTTAGTATGACGACGTTTTGCCAGCCTTTAGGCTTTTTCGGAAGACGAAACGTCTTCATAATAAAGATACCCCCAGGGGTTAGTTAAAACGATACATGAGCAACTAATGTGACACTTTACTGTTACAACGTTCAGCTCTCCAGGAGCTTTGTTGAGCTTCGTCGGGTTGACAAAACTCCCGGAGAGGAAACCCTTGCCACAATGGAATGTCCATTTATTTGCATATGAGACCTCTCGCCTAACATATTGTCGGTAACTGTACCAACATTATTACTACCCAGAGGATGTATATGTATCTTATTCATCATCCAGGCCGAATTGTAAACAGTTTCTGCTACCATGAGTCTTAGTCTTAGCTCTGTGTCTGTAGATGCCTGCTTTTCTCAGTACTATATTGTCGAGTATCCTAAGATTAGAGTATTTGACAGTGTACAGAAAGCCTATGATTTTGCCTCTTCTTCTTTTTTCTTCTTCACCTGCCTTCCGTAATTCACTCTCCTCACCTCTTTTCTCTATTTCCTCTTTCTTCCTTACTTTCCTCCACCGTTTTGTAACGTGGTTTATTCTTGTTACTTTCATCACTAATCCTGCTCAGTGTGGGGTCAGTGGATCTCTCTACTTCTCTTCTTTTGTCTTACTAATTTTCTTACCATTACTACTGTCTCTACTGTTACTTCTACCACTAGTACTAACCACTGCTGCCACCTCGTTGCTAATACTTCCATTGTTGAAACTATTAATACTAATACTACATCATTACTATTGCATTCATAACTACTGCAACTATACTACTACTATAATATTACTAAACTACTACTACTTCTATTACTTCTGCTGTTATTATTACTACTACTTCTTAACCCAACCGCTCCATCCTATTCTCTCTTTTGGTCTTCTCTGTTTTTTTCGTTCAATTGTGACTTTACAATGGTCCAAAACAGATCGAAACGTCGCTATAAGTTTCCTCTTCTACGTTTGGATAATTTGTTATTTGTTCCAGCCACTGTATTGTGAGTTTTTATCCTTTCATGATCACTGTTACTCTGTTGCAGTGAACCAGTAGGTTTGTGAGAGAGAATTTACCTTGTCTAAAACTCGTGCTGATTGTTATTTATGGCAGCATACCTCTCTAAGTGTGTGTGTGTGTGTGTGTGTGAGTGTGTGTGTGTGTGTGTGTGTGTGAGTGTGTGTGTGTGTGTGTGAGTGTGTGTGTGTGTGTGTGTGTGTGTGTGTGTGTGTGTGTGTGTGTGTGTGAGTGTGTGTGTGTGTGTGTGTGTGTGTGTGTGTGTGTGTGTGTGTGTGTGTGTGTGTGTGTGTGTGTGTGTGTGTGTGTGTGTGTGTGTGTGCGTGCGAGCTCACCTAATTTGGTTTGCGGAGAGCCGAGTCTCAGTTCCTGGTCCCTCCTCTTAAACTGCAGTGGCTGGTTTCATTGGTTCCTGGTCTCGTGGGCCCTGTCATTTCTATTCTTCAGACTGTGCACTAAATTTGCCTCAACTAGTTCCTCTTCTAGCTCATTCCATTTACCATATTGAGACTAAAAAAATGTTTCCTTAGATCCCTTTGGTTCATCTACGTCTTTTGCATCTCTGTGTCACCCCTCATCTCTATGGCTCTAGTTATAAAATCTTTGTCTCCTCAGTCAAAGCCTCTAAGTATGTGGTAATCTTGCCTCCCATAATCTTTGTCTTCTAAAGTTGTCAGGTTCTGCTCTTTTAGTTTCTCCTCAACTGAGGCTTGTGTTGTTGCAAACCTTTGGACATTTTCTAGTTTTCGAACATGCATGATCAGGCGGGGCTCCACACTGGTGCAACATAATTCATGATAAATTTAAAATATGTCGTCATGAGAGTCCTATAAGATTCTTTACAGAGGTTTCCGAAGTCAGTTCTGAAATAAGGTAACCCTCGCATATGTTGCATAGGTTAAGAAGACGATTAAGACATGTGCAACAGTTAGGTATCTATATTATTGAAACGTTTCGCCTACACAGTAGGCTTCTTCAGTCAAATACAAAGAGAGCAGTAGTAATGAAATAAAGATGATGTAATCAGTCCATTAACCTTGAAGAAAAAGTGTTTGAGGTGGTCAGTCCCTCAGCCTTGAGAAGAATTCAGTTCCATGGTCTGGAACGATATCGTTCTAGACCATGGAGTTGAATTCTGCTGAATGTTTCATCAACAAATACACCCAACTGTTGCACATGTGTCCTAATATTCAACTTGTCGGTCAACAAGAGGTTATGTAATTTTCCTGTACTTTCTGGCGATATCTTGTTTGCAGTCGTGTTATTGCGATTTCGTGAGTAGGGATAGCAACTTCGAGGGGACTTGAGCTAGAGCACATCATAGCCAAGCTGGTGTGAGATACGTCTGTAAAAACGTGAATTTTTTTGCCGCAGTGAGACCCATGCGAACCTTCCTATGATGTATGTACAGATATATGACTAGTTGGATGAATCTTGCCAGGCCTGATGGCTTTAGGCCTCGCTTGTTCAGTGATTTATTTTCAATTGTGAATGTGTGTTTGTGTGTGTGTGTGTGTGTGTGTGTGTGTGTGTGTGTGTGCGTGTGCGTGCGCGCGCGCACTTGTAGAATTGTACTCGTCGAATAGATCTTGCGGGGAAGAGGGAAAAAGATTCTTATCACTTGATCTGGTCTCATAACTTGCAATCGACTGACGCTGTTGCTTCTTCGCCTCTCTGTCTCACACACCAGAGAAGTTTGGGGTATTTTCTGTCATATTTGAAATCATAAAAACAACATGCACTTAATAGAATTAATGTAAAATATTCTTTAGAAACACTTAAATTATAAGCCTTCCACTCTAAATTACAATTTATGAAGAAAAGTGAGCGTTCTCCCACCACTTGTTACAGGTCACTTTTCCGTCTCCCTACCAATACAATAAGGGGACTGGGGAATGATGAGGAGTTTGAGGTAATCAGTCCCTCAGCCTGGAGTCCATTGATCTTGATAAACTTACAGTATATTCGTGAAGGGACTTAAATACTGTAGACTGATGAAGTGGATCAGTGGCAGGCGGAGTTGAAGTAGGTCGTGCAGTGGATCAGTGGCAGGCGGAGTTGAAGTAGGTCGTGCAGTGGATCAGTGGCAGGCGGAGTTGAAGTAGGTCGTGCAGTGGATCAGTGGCAGGCGGAGTTGAAGTAGGTCGTGCAGTGGATCAGTGGCAGGCGGACTTGAAGTAGGTCGTGCAGTGGATCAGTGGCAGGCGGAGTTGAAGTAGGTCGTGCAGTGGATCAGTGGCAGGCGGAGTTGAAGTAGGTCGTGCAGTGGATCAGTGGCAGGCGGAGTTGAAGTAGGTCGTGCAGTGGATCAGTGGCAGGCGGAGTTGAAGTAGGTCGTGCAGTGGATCAGTGGCAGGCGGAGTTGAAGTAGGTCGTGCAGTGGATCAGTGGCAGGCGGAGTTGAAGTAGGTCGTGCAGTGGATCAGTGGCAGGCGGAGTTGAAGTAGGTCGTGCAGTGGATCAGTGGCAGGCGGAGTTGAAGTAGGTCGTGCAGTGGATCAGTGGCAGGCAGACGGAGTTGAAGTAGGTCGTGCAGTGGAACAGTGGCAGGCGGAATTGAAGTAGGTCGTGCAGTGGATCAGTGGCAGGCGGAGTTGAAGTAGGTCGTGCAGTGGAACAGTGGCAGGCGGAATTGAAGTAGGTCGTGCAGTGGATCAGTGGCAGGCGGAGTTGAAGTAGGTCGTGCAGTGGAACAGTGGCAGGCGGAGTTGAAGTAGGTCGTGCAGAGGATCATTGGCAGGCGGAGTTGAAGTAGGTCGTGCAGTGGATCAGTGGCAGGCGGAGTTGAAGTAGGTCGTGCAGTGGATCAGTGGCAGGCGGAGTTGAAGTAGGTCGTGCAGTGGATCAGTGGCAGGCGGAGTTGAAGTAGGTCGTGCAGTGGATCAGTGGCAGGTGGAGTTGAAGTAGGTCGTGCAGAGGATCAGTGGCAGGCGGAGTTGAAGTAGGTCGTGCAGTGGAACAGTGGCAGGCGGAGTTGAAGTAGGTCGTGCAGAGGATCAGTGGCAGGCGGAGTTGAAGTAGGTCGTGCAGAGGATCAGTGGCAGGCGGAGTTGAAGTAGGTCGTGCCGAAAAGTTAAGCTTTGAAGAATTCCCTGTATTAAGATCCTTAAATAATGTTGATTGACTTAACACATCGACTCAGGCTGTGGGACTGACTACCTCAAACTCATCTTTCATCGTTCTCTTTATTGGACTGACGAATAAGGCTTAGGAATAAGGGGAATGTTTCAAACCATCCCTCTAACTCGTCTAGATTTTTAACCTCCATCTCTGTTCTGTTATTCCTGTACCTCACTTGTTGGTGACTGCTTTGACAACGTGATGGTTGACATCAAGCTCTTGATCCCTCCTCTTAGTCTTCACACAACTGATCTAGTGTTTTTTTACTATAGTTGGTTCTCTACATTTCTGTATAGAGTTAGAGTTCACCATCTCATCAGCTAACTCATTCTGTCTATTCATAAAGTTAGTGAGTCATTAAAAAGATAGCTAAGGCTTAATCAAGATCAAATGATCTAGCAACTTAACCTAGAATGTGACGGTGTGACTCTGGTGGCTTGGTGGCTAAAGCTCTCGCTTCACACGGCGAGGGCCTGGGTTCGATTCCCAGCCAGGGCAGAAACATTGGGCGTGTTTCTTTACACCTGTTGTCTATGTTCCCCATCAGTAAAATGGGTACCTGGGTGTTAGTCGACTGGTGTGAGTCGCATCCTGGGACACTGACCTAATCTGCCCGAAATGCTCAGCATAACAAGGGACTTTCTAGATAGTAATATGTCATTGATGTCAGCTAGGCCTGTATACCATGTACATGTACTTGTAGTAAATAAAGATATTATTATTATTATTATTGTAGTGTGACCCAGGAGTCATGACCTAGTGTGACCCGAAGTGAGACCCGTAGTGTGATTCATAGTGTGACCCCAGGAGTCATGAACTAGTGTGGCCCGTACTGTTTACCTGGAGTTTACCTGGAGAGAGTTCCAGGGGTCAACGCCCCTGCGGCCCGGTCTGTGACCAGGCCTCATGTTGGATAAGAGTCTGATCAACCAGGCTATTACTGCTGGCCGCACGCAGTCCAACGTACGAACCACAGCCTGGCTGGTCAGGCACCGACTTTAGGTGCCTGTCCAGTGCCTGCTTGAAGACAGCCAGGGGTCTATTGGTAATCCCCCTTATGTATGCTGGGAGGCAGTGGAACAGTCTTGGGCCCCTGATATTTATTGTGTTGTCTCTCAATGTGCTAGTGGCACCCCTGCTTTTCATTGGGTGGACGTTACGTCATCTGCCGAGTCTTTTGCTTTCGTAGGGAGTGACACTCGTGTGCAAGTTTGGTACTAATCCCTCTAGGATTTTCCAAGTGTATATAATAATGTATCTCTCCCGCCTGCGTTCCAGGGAGTACAGGTTTAGGAACTTCAAGCGTTCCCAGTAATTGAGGTGGTTTATTGTAGTTATGCGTGCCGTGAAGGTTCTCTGTACATTTTCTAGTTCAGCAATTTCACCTGTATTGAAAGGTGCAGTTAGTGTGCAGCAATATTCCAGCCTAGATAGAACAAGCGACCTGTCATTTTTCTGGCAGATGCGATTGCTACAGTGTTATGGTCCTTGCAGGTGAGATCTTCTGTCATGATCACTCCCAGGTCTTTGACATTAGTTTTTCGCTCTATTGTGTGGTTGGAATTTGTTTTATACTCCGATGAGATTTTAATTTCCCCACGTTTTCCATATCGGAGTAATTGAAATTTCTCATCATTGAACTTCATATTGTTTTCTGCAGCCCATTTAAAGATTTGGTTGATGTCTGCTTGGAGTCTTGCAGTGTCTTCAATGGTGGACACTGTCATGCAGATTTGGGTATCATCTGCAAAGGAAGACACGGCACTGTGGCTGATATCCCTGTCTATGTCCGAAATAAGGATGAGGTACAGGATGGGAGCGAGTTCTGTGCCTTGTGGAACAGAGCTTTTCACCGTAGCCGCCTCAGACTTTACTCTGTTGACTACTACTCTTTGTGTTCTACTTGTTAGGAAATTATAGATCCATATACCAACTTTTCCTGTTATTCCTTTATCACGCATTTTGTGTGCTATCACACCATGGTCACACTTATCAAAGGCTTTTGCAAAGTCTGTGTATATAACATCTGCATTCTGTTTGTCTTCTAGAGCATCCAGGACCTTGTCGTAGTGGTCCAGTAGTTGGGTTGTGTAATTGATGGGTATCTAGATGTGTGGCGATCTTGCTTCTTAGAACCCTTTCAGAGATTTTTATGATATAGGACGTTAGCGCTATTGGTCTGTAGTTCTTTACTGCCGCCTTTGTAGAGTTGGGCTATGTCTGTTTTTTTTAGTAACTGCGGGACAACCCCAGTGTCCATGCTCCCTCTCCATAGGATGTTAAAAGCACGTGAGTTCCCTGAGTCTGGGCCTGGAGCGGAGTGCATGGGCATGTCATTTATCGCCTTTTCGAAGTCATGTGGCGTCAGGGTAATGTCAGATAGGCTTGAGTCTACCAGGTTCTGTGGCACTCTCATAAAAAAGTCATTTAGGTCTTCAACTTTCTGGAGTCATACTGGGACTTTAGTAACTCACTCATTTCCTTGCTGTCATCTGTGTAGGACCCATCTCGTTTTAGTAGGGGCCCAATACTGGATGTTGTTCTCTACTTTGTTTTGGCATTAGAAAAGAAATACTTTGGGTTTCTTTCAATTGCATTTATGGCTTTTAGTTCTTCCCGCATTTCTTGAGTCCTGTAAGATTCCTTTAGTTTTAATTCGATGTTTGCTACTTCTCTGACCAGTGCCTCCCTACGTATTTCAGATATGTTGGCCTCTTGTAGCCTCTCTGTTATTATTTGCCTTCGCCTGTATAGGGAGCGCCTTTCTCTTTCTAGTTTACATCTCCTCTTTTTCCTTAAGGGAATTTGCCTTGAGCAAACCTCAAGTGCCACAGAGTTAATTTGTTCTAGACATAGGATAGGATCCGTGATGCTTAGGCTATCTTCCCAGTTTATATCATTTAGGACTTGGTTTACTTGGTCCCACCTTATGTTTTTGTTATTGAAGTTGAAATTGGAGAAGGCTCCCTCACGACGCATCACATTTTGTCGATCTGGGGCCTCCCTCATACATGTCTGGACCTCTATTATGTTGTGATCTGTGTATATCGTTTTTGATATGATGACATTTCGTATCAGATCATCATTGTTAGTGAAGATGAGGTCCAGCGTATTCTCCAATCTATTATTTGCTGGTTTAAGGTGAATTTGGTGCAGAGATTTAAAAGCTCGTGTGTGTGCGAGTTTTCATCTGAGCTGCCTCCTGGTGTTATCTCTGCTACCACATTATTTGCAATATTCCTCCATTTTAGGTGCCTTAGGTTGAAGTCCCCCAGGAGCAAGATGTTGGGGGCAGGAGCTGGAAGGTTTTCCAGACAGTGGTCAATTTTCAGAAGCTGTTCCTGGAATTGTTGGGACGTTGCATCCGGAGGCTTGTATACAACCACGATGACCAGGTTTTGATTCTCAATCTTTACTGATAAAATTTCAACTACATCATTTGAGGCATTTAGTAGTTCTGAGCATATAAGTGACTCTGTGATATACAGGCCCCCTTCTTTTGCCTGTTCACTCTGTCACATCAGTATAGGTTGTAGCCAGGGATCCATATTTCATTGTCCATGTGATCCTTTAATATCTGTTGTGATTGAGTGGAGGCCATTGACTGTGGTTCCACTCCAGAAATGATTGCAGTTGGTGTACGATTTCTGACATTTCCTGCCAGCTTTTTTTACTTCCTGGCGCTAAAAAAACTCTCTGGAGTGGCTTTGGCTACCCAGGTTTTCCATGGTCTGGATGTTCTGTGTCGTCTTGTACCCTTTAGGTGGTGTGCTTGGCAATATAGGTTATAGCACTGTCTTTCCTGAACTGATGAGTGACACATTTCAGGGTGGAAAAGCACAGAAAGAGAGGTTGCATTTTCCTGTTGTCATATGGGCACGGCATTTTCTGGTGTGGTCAGAGTTGCATGTCCCATCTGTGTTCCCATAAATTCCATGCCTGCAGATACCAAATGCATAATATTTTCATAGGCCTGGTTTGCGTTTGCCTTGTTTTTGTGATTGTGTTCCCTAATGTATTCCCTATTTTTGCGTGTTTTCCTGTCTCATTTCTATCTTCAGCACTAGTTTTGTTCCATCTCCGACACTAGCACCTTCAGGAGCACTGTCCTCCAGGACAACACTAGCACCCTCAGGAGCACTCTCCTCTAGGACAACACTAGCACCCTCAGGAGCACTGTCCTCCAGGACAACACTAGCACCCTCAGGAGAACTATCCTCCAGGACAACACTAGCACCCTCAGAAGCGCTGTCGTTCAAGACAGCCCCTTCCAAACCACCCATCTTATTTTCCCAGCTGTCATACCATGTTGACATGTCTTTTAAGAAGGGTCTTTTATTGGTGTTCTTGTCTTTTAATATAGATGCAATTTCCTCATACAGGTGTATCTCGTTTGGGCAGACCCAAAAAACATCTCTCTGACTTTATGTCAAGTGTTGTCACTGGTTGAAAATCCCTGTATATACCATGGGACCATTGACCACTGAGACTGCAAGCAATCCAGGCCTGTTTTCGTCCCTTACCCTTTCTACAGACTACACAGATCTTCATGGTGGTGGTCATCTTACAACACTTGACCACTCTCCTAGCTAGCTAGTCTATAATTTCTCGAAGTATTTAGTTGTTTTTAACAGTTCCTCTGATTGGCTTATTTCCAACGAATCCGTTTGAATCCGGTCCTTTGTTTACTTATTTCTTGGACGAAACCGGGCGAATCCGGTTTGTGCTCACTGTATATTTTAACTAATAACCACCTTAAGGTAGATCTGTCTATTTGTATTGTATCTATTTGTTGTAGTTGTTGTTTGGGTGTTTAATAAGGGCATGTAAACCCAGAAGTCATGACCCAGTGTGACCCTTAAGTCATGACCCAGTGTGACCCGTAGTGTGACCCAGTAAGCATGACACTGAAGGCTAGACCCATGAAGCACAGTATAACCAGGAGATATAGACCAGAGTTTAAGCAGGGAGATATAGACCAGAGCGTGGCCCAGGAGATATGGACCATGTGTCTGGGACACATGGACCCAGCATAATGTATCTAACATTTTTCAGAGAGACATCCTATCCAGGTGCATGTGTTGGTTGAACGGAAGTTCAGTTTGACAGTGAAGATGGATGACACTGAAGATGGATGACACTGAAGATGGATGACACTGAAGATGGATGACACTGAAGATGGATGACACTGAAGATGGATGACACTGAAGATGGATGACACTGAAGATGGATGACACTGAAAATGGAGGACAATGAAGATGGATGACACTGAAGATGGATGACACTGAAGATGGGTGACACTGAAGACGGATGACACTGAAGATGGATGACACTGAAGATGGATGACACTGAAGACGGATGACACTGAAGATGGATGACACTGAAGATGGATGACACTGAAGATGGGTGACACTGAAGATGGGTGACACTGAAGATGGGTGACACTGAAGATGGATGACACTGAAGATGGGTGACACTGAAGATGGATGACACTGAAGATGGATGACACTGAAGATGGATGACACTGAAGATGGATGACACTGAAAATGGATGACTCTGAAGATGGATGACTCTGAAGATGGATAACAACGAAGCGTATGAATAACAATGGAAATGGTTAACAATGATGGATACAAAAAAGACTGATAACGTAGATAAGACTCATAACGAAGATGGATAAAAAAATGATAACGAAGATGAATACAACAATGAAGATGGATAATTATGAATATGAATAACAAAGACGGACAACAATGAGGAAAAGAATGAAGATACATAACATTGGAGATGGATACCAACGAAGATGAATAACAATGAAGCAGATGGATAACAGACGGATAATAATGAAACAGATGGATAACAATGAAACAAATGGATAACCAGAAGCTGATGGATAACAATGAAGCAGAAGGTAACAATGAAACGGATGGATAACAATGAAGATGAAGATAGACATCGTGAAGATGGATAATGAAGATGGACAACGGTGAGGATGGATAACAGTAAGAAAATGAATAACAAGAATTTCAAGAACTTTCAGTGGAAGGATTTCTGAGTACGAGAAGACAACCTTTAGAAGACAATACTAAGACGTTTCAAGAAACAGAGATAACACTAAGATAGCAAAAACTATGATAGCACAAGATAACACTATAATACACAAGATAACATTATGATAACACACAACACTATGATAACACACAAGATAACACTATAATACACAATATAACACTATAATACACAAGATAACACTATAATACACAAGATAACACTATAACATATGATACCACAACAGATAGGACTATGACAACACTCAAGATAACACTATAATACACAAGATAACACTATGATAACACACAAGATAACACTATGATAACACAACAGATAGCACTATGACAACACTCAAGATAACACTATAATACACAAGATAACACTATGATAACACAACAGATAGCACTATGACAACACACAAGATAACACTATGATAACACACGAGATAACACTCAACCACATATTTACACACTAACAAATACAATAGAGTTACCGTGTTAGTACTACGAAATGCTAAATCTATAATCAATAACATATTTATGGGACAGAACTGTCCTCCCTTTCCTCGGATCATGCTTGCCTCCCTAATCCCCACTATAGGTTGGTTAATGAGGTTTCAATCCCATCGGCTGCACGTAACCTTTTCAGGCAATATTTTTTTAATTTCCAAGGCTGGGGTTGTATCAAACGCGCCGAGAGAAATACACTTCTTGGTGTATATATCTTGTGCATGCGCTGTATATCACCTAATATATATAAAAAAAATCTTTTACATTCCATAGTGTAAATTTTCAACGCGTTAAACTCTAGTTTATATATTTTTTTTGTTTTACAAAGACGAATTTACCACTTCATCTAAATATTTTCTGTCAGATGTCTTTCCTAAAAAATCAGGATCTTTAAAGTTCTAAAGTTTAGCTTTCGGAAAAAGGTAGGTTTTTCATGAGGAAATTTCAGGCTGGGGTGCCCCATTACGCAGCAGAACTAACAATAATAAATCTAGGTAATTATGTGTTCTGAGAAATTCGCTGAATGTCTTCATTAACCCTTGTGTCTATACTAGTTAGATCAATTAATGATTTGTTTATTCATTAATTAATGTTTCGTTCACAAATGTAATCATTCTCTCTCTCCTCTCTCTCTCTCTCTCTCGCAAATGGGTGTTCTTGTCTTATAAAGTTACTAACCTTTCTCAATGTGGTATTCGAGGCAGTTGACCAAGATAAAGAACAAATATTGCGTATATGGACTTTAGTAACGCCTTTGATAAAGTTCCACACAGAAGACTAAATCAGAAAGCAGAGGTCCATGGAAGAGCAGGAAAAACTTATCTGCTGTGTCGATGCGTGGCTGACCGACAGGAAACAGAAAATTTGCATTAATGGGGAGAAATCGGAATAAGTGCGTGTTATGAGTGGTGTGCACAGTGGTCAGTGTTGGGACCCGCGTTGTTCTATCTACATAAACAACATTGATGAGAGGAATAGTGACATATGTAAGATCGGCGATGACACTAAAATAGGCCGTCAAATAATTCCAAATGTGGACACTAGAAGGCTACAGGATGACCTGGATAGGTTGATGTTGTAGTTGCAGTTATCCTCTTCGAGGTCATTATTCCTATTCCATATATTCTCCTCGAGGCCATCATGCTTATTCCAATTATTCTCCTCTTGGTCATTCCTGTTCTTGGTCATCATTTCTGTTTCAGTTATTCTTCGAGGTTATCATTTATATTCAAGTTATTCTTCAGAGTCATCATTCTATTCGATCTTTCTAGAGGCCATCATTCCTGTTACAGTCATCTTAAACCATTATACGTCTCTCCAAGTCATTGCAATGTACATCTGAATTTCCACACAGAGATATACAGTCCACGTTTACCATTATGTATGCACAAGAACATGCACACAGACGCACATATGTGCATTCATAAATGCATGTGCACATGCATGAATGCACAGGTACATATACACACACTTGTATACACACACATGCACATATTGATGCGCATGTACACACCATGTATACAGTAAGTGGCACCTGTACTTCACTCTCAACATACACAAGTAATGATCGGAGCATGAGGCCAGAAGTGCGTATCAGTTGAAAATCCAATTTTAGAATCGGAAAATAAAAATAACCTAATACCATAACTGAAGTATACAACGTCAGCATGACTCCATCTGTTTATTTTTTACCATCGTTTATTACGCTTAAACTGAGTTCATACAATGCAAAACTGAGATAATTCTGAGATGTTCCACAAGGGCTCCTCAGGAATTTAGAAATTTTAGTAAAAAACAAAGTTAGACTTAAAACTGCAAGAGGATTGAAATCCAAGGAAATTATCACAAGTTACAATATTCTAAATTATCTAACTAAGAGGAAAATGGACGTGGGAGCACAGATGGAATCTGTAAAATTCAACAACAAGCGGGTTTGTAACACTGTTTTTTATGAGTTAAAAAATGGAATCATTAAAAAAAGATGCAGTGGGGAACTTTAAACTTAATAAAAAACTGAAGAAAACTCAGGAGAACAAGGTGTAAATACTAATAATCAACGAACACAGAGGGGCTCAGCAAATGGACTCAATCCACAGTTGGGACTTGCAGCCCAAAATATTTAAAGGGGTTTTTTAAAAAATTTCTTTTACTCTTTATTCCGTAGCAAGAATTTTCACAAAACAGTAAATGTTTAAAAAATTTAAAGATTTTGAACAGGTGTGAAGAAAAGTTAGTAACAACGCCTCGGGAACCTAAGGGGCCCCAGAGACCATAAAAGGCCCCAGAACCATAAAGGGCCCCCGGGGAAAAACCCTAAAGGGCCCCCAGGGCCATAAAAGGGTTCCCGGGGCCATAAAGGGCCCCCAAGAGACCATAAAGGGGCCCCGGGAACCATCGGGGCCCCCGGGGCCCCCAAAAAAGGGGGCCCCAAAAGCCATCAAGGCCTGAGACCATCAAGGCCTTGGGGGCCATCAAGGCCTCAGGGGCCATCAAGGCCTCAGAGACCAAAAAAGGGCCCCAGGACCATCAGGCCTCGGAACCACCAAAGGCCCGGACCACCAGGCCCCCAAGACCATAAAAACCTCAGAGCCCAAAGGGGCGCGGGGGAAGGGGGTACCAAAAACCCCCCAAAACCCCAAAAAGAAAAACGATAAAATAATCAGAAAAGCAAGGTATATGACTGTTTTTTAAAACCAAACAAAATTTTAAATCAAAAAATTTCAATATCTTGGAAAAAATTTATAGATGACGTACTGGGCAAATAACTTTATTTGGGTAAATGCGTTAATGTCTCAAAAAAAAAACAACCCCTTTTTTTTTATCTTAAAATAAACGGAGTAAAAAAAGTTTCTTTGAAATTTTTTAAAAAATTCTTTTTAAAAATTTTTTTGTTAAGTTTATATTAAAATAATATACACTTCGTGCAATGACCTTTTTTCTTTTTTAAATTTTCCTTTTCCCCGAAGATTTTTTCTAAGTCATTATAACCCATTTGGGAAGACTGAGGCTGGGGAATGGGTCCCTAACTCCCCGGGGTTCCTTTAAAAATTCACAATAATTTTCCTTTTCCATGAGCTAAAAATTTAGAACTTCAGAATCTTTTGAGGCAGTGTTGGAATATAGTCGTTTTTTGGCCCCGGGGGGGTTTTATCACCTAGTTGTGTTTCGGGGTCAGTCAAGCTCGTGTGTTTTTTTACAGCAGTGCAAATTTTAACGGAGTAAATTTTTTGGTATTTTTAAAATTTTTTTAAACCAGCAACTAAATTTTGTTTTGGTTTTTTTCTAGGTTTTTTGACTTCGGCAACCATCCAGCTGTGGTTTAAAAAAGCTGTTTGTTCTCAAAGCTTTCGAAAAAATACTATTTGGGGTAATGGGGTGTTCCAAATTTTCAGTTCATGATTACTCTGAAGTTTGTTTTTCGGGTTATATGGACGGAAAACCCCCGGAAGCTAAATTTTTTGCTCATAAAAAACAGGGGTTTTGGGGATCAAAAGACCCCAAAATTTTACCTAGCAAACTCCTGTTGGTCAGATTCTGAAGAAGAAAACACTGGTGTTGGGAAGCGCTGCTCGGGAAGATTGAAAAAAGCGAAAACACCCCCCCTTTAAAGGTTATCGCGTGAAAAGGGGGCCCCAAAAAAAAGCGAATCCAAAAAGGGTTTTGGTAAAAGAAAAACCCTTGAAGTTGGGTGAACGCCAGAAAAAAGTACAGAAACAATTATTGACTGCTCTATAAAAAAAACGTCTCGTGGGGGCTCCCTCATAAAAAAGGGGGGCGAGGATGGAAAAAAAATTATATTTTTTAGATTGGCCAATTTTAATACATGGGGGGAAAATCAATGGTAGTGGGAAAAAAAGGGGAAAAAAGGGGAAACCCCCTCGGGGAAAAAACACATTTTTAAAAACAAACCCCCCTAAGAAGATGTTTTTGGGGGGTTTTTCTGATAAAACTAGTTGTTTTGTTGGGGAAAAAAAGAACGTATAAAAACAATGCAATCCAGGCAAAATTTTTATTTTGTGGATAGAACTTTTTGATGGAAAAAGGTAACGATTTTCTCCATGCCCCTTTCCCGAAAAAAACTGACGTTCTTCGAAGAAAGTGGCTAAGCGTTCTAAATTGGGATGGGAAAAACCCGGCCTCAACCCAAAGGGAAACTATGGGGAAAAAATTGAAGGGATAAAAACAGAACTGTTCAACTGTGGAAAGCTAATTGCTGCTGTTATTAGAACCTGGTACCCGACAAGAACTTTAAAAAAAAAATTTAACATTTTAGATTCCTCCCCAAATGTGTCCAAATTTTTTAAAAAAATATCTCTTACAAATCACTTATCCCCTTATTTTGTATTTTCAAATTTAAATTTTTTTTTTTGTCCCCAAAATTTAAATTTTACACTCTGTTTTTTTTTTTTTATATATATATATATATATATATATATATATATATAATATATATATATATATATAATAAAGTGAACCCCCGATGCTAATGTGAAGTGAAGTAGTGAAGACAAACAACATTCCCGTTTCCCAAAAAAGGTGTTATGATTCCGACGTCAAGGATCCCCAATGATGGGGTTCCCATTCAAAAAGGGGCCCCCCCATTGTGAAACAAAAAACAGGTACAGATCAAAATTGCCGTGTTAAAAGGGGTTTTTAAACCCTGTCCCCAACACCTCCACTCATAGACAACAAGACATTTAAACCAGTGTCGGGAAAAACAAGCTAAAAATTCCCCAATCAAAAAGCACCTTAAAACGATCACTAATCAACTTTAAATTGAGTTCCCCTTTTCTCCCAAATTTCCCTGACTGGGGAAAAAACACAAATTCCCCACATGGAAGACTAATGGGGAAGCTTCGGTCCACCTCTGGTGTATGAATATTAATAGTCAAGTAGGATCGAAACGTCGTCTGCTGTTATACGCTCTGGGAGGGAGGTTGGTTTTTAAATTGTTTTAAAAAATTTATCCAAGAAAAAAAAAAAAACCAAATACTTCAAATCCCAATTAGTATTGCAAACTATAAAATAAATAGTTGGGGGGCAGCCCATTTAATGAGGTTTCCATCCTTTCATTTATCTAAACCAAACCGAAATGGCTTTTCCCCGAGGGGGTGCTTTTTTCTCTCTGTTTTATGAGCATGCAAAATGGCGAAAAAGCTTGCTTTTAAACTTTGTTCATGCAT
>WNWK01004707.1:5000-134195 GCA_009830355.1 Cherax destructor
CGAAAGGAGCGAGGAGGAGGGACAAGGACAGAATCAGTAGAGGACAACCAGAGCAGGGCGGAGCAACAAGAACAAGCACACACAGAACCATCCCAAACACCCAACAACCAAGCACACTATCCCAACACAAACTACAACCAACAATCTCAGCCCCCACCCAACACTCCACTATAGAATCCCACAGTACACCACCAGGTCCCCCACCCTCACAGACCCCCAAAACACAGTAGTAGAGGGAAACTGAAGGTATGGTACACCAATGCTGATGGAATAACAAATAAGTGGGAGGAGGGTACGAAAGAGTCAAAGAGGCATCACCGACATAATAGCTCTCACAGAAACCAAGCTCACAGGTATGATAACAGATGCCATCTTTCCAATGGGATACCAGATCCTGAGGAAAGACAGAGGGAACAGAGGGGGTGAGGAGTGGCACTGCTGATCAAAAACCGATGGGATTTTGACGAGATGGAGAGAGGAACGGAGGGAAGCTGGGGATTACATAGTAGGGATGCTACAGTCTGGAGGTCCCAAGGTGGTAATTGCAGTGATGTACAACCCACCACAGAACAGCAGGAGGCCAAGGCAAGAGTATGATGAGAGTAACAGAGCGATGATTGACACCTGGCAGAAGTGGCCAGAAGGGCTCGCGAGCAGGGGAAGCTACTGATCATGGGTGACTTTCAACAAAGAAATTGATTGGGAGAACTTGAGCCACATGGGGGCCAGAAACTGGAGGGCTAAGATGCTGGAGTGGTACTGGAAAACTCATGTACCAACATGTAGGGACACTACCAGGAGAGAGGAAATGACAACCAGCGAGACTGGACCTAGTATTCACCCTGAGTAGTGCAGATATTGAGGACATCACATGAAAGCCCCTTGGGGCCAGTGATCATATGGTTCTAAGTTTCGAATACATAGTAGAGTTACAAGTGGAGGGGGAAGCAGGAAGGGGCGACAAATGAAGCCAAACTACAAGAAAGGTGACTATGGGGCATGAGGAACTTCCTCACAGAGTTCAGTGGGACAGAGAATGGCAGGGAAGTCAGTAGACGAGATGATGGAATATATGACAACAATTTTCAAGGAAGCTGAGGAGAGGTTTATACCCAAGGGAACAGGAGAAGGAAAAGACAGGATGAGCCCATGGTTCACCCAAAGGTGCAGGGAAGCAAAACCAAGTGTGCAAGGAATGGAAGAGGTACAGAAGGCAAAGAACCCGGAGAATAAGGAGAGCAGCGTAGAGCCAGAAATGAATATGCACAGATCAGAAGGGAGGCCCAAAGACAGTACGAGAATGACATAGCAGCGAAAGCCAAATCTGACCCAAGCTGCTGTACAGCCACATCAGGAGGAGAACAACAGTCAAGGACCAGGTGATCAGGCTGAGGAAGGTAGGAGGGGAGGTCACAAGAAATGACCAGGGAAGTGTGTGAGGAGCTCAACATGAGATTCAAAGAGGTGTTCACAGAGGAGATAGAAGGGCCTCCAGAAAGGAGGAGAGGAGGGTACACCATCAAGTGCTGGACACAATACACACAAATGAGGAGGAAGTGAAGAGGCTACTAGGAGCTAGATACTTCAAAGCGATGGGGCCAGATAACATTCTCCATGGGTCCTGAGAGAGGGAGCAGAGGAGCTATGTGTACCCTAACAACGATCTTCAACACATCTATCGAAACAGGGCAACTACCTGAGGTTTGGAAGACAGCAAATGTAGTTCCAATTTTTAAAAAGGAGACAGGAACGTAGCACTAAACTACAGACCAGTGTCACTGACATGTATTGTATGCAAGGTCATGGAGAAGATATCAGGAGAAGGGTGGTTGAGCACCTAGAAAGAATGAGCTTATAACGACGGCCAACACGGTTTCAGGGACGGGAAATCCTGTGTCACAAACCTACTGGAGTTCTACGACAGGGTGACAGCGATAAGGCAAGAGAGAGAGGGTGGTAGATTGCATATTCTTGGATTGTAAGAAGGCGTTTGACACAGTTCCCACAAGAGATTAGTGCAGAAGCTGGAGGACCAGGCAGGGTAACAGGAAGGCACTACATTGGATCAGGGAATACCTGTCAGGGAGACAGCAGCGAGTCATGGTACGTGGCGAGGTGTCAGAGTGGGCGCCGGTGACGAGCGGGGTTCCACAGGGTCAGTCCTGGGACCAGTGCTGTTTCTGGTATTTGTGAAGGACATGACGGAAGGAATAGACTCAGAAGTGTCCCTGTTTGCAGATGATGTGAAGTTGATGAGAAGAATTCAATCGGACGAGGACCAGGCAGAACTACAAAGGGATCTGGACAGCCTGCAAGCCTGGTCCAGCAACTGGCTCCTGGAGTTCAACCCACCAAGTGCAAAGTCATGAAGATTGGGGAAGGGCAAAGAAGACCGCAGACGGAGTACAGCCTAGGGGCCAGAGACTGCAAACCTCAATCAAGGAAAAAGATCTTGGGGTGAGTATAACACCAGACACATATCCTGAGGCGCACATCAACCAAATAACTGCTGCAGCATATGGGCGCCTAGCAAACCTAAGAACAGCATTCCGACATCTTAATAAAGAATCGTTCAGGACCCTGTACACTGTACGTTAGGCCCATATTGGAGTATGCAGCACCAGTTTGGAACCCACACCTAGCCAAGTCATGGAAGAAGTCGAGAAAGTGCAAAGGTTTGCAACAAGACTAGTCCCGGAGCTAAGGGTATGTCCTACGAGGGAGGTTAAGGGAAATCGACCTGACGACACTGGAGGACAGGAGAGTAGGGGAGACATGATAACAACATATAAGATACTGAGAGGAATTGACAAAGTGGACAGAGACAGAATGTTCCAGAGATGGGACACAACAACAAGGGGACATAGATGGAAGTTGAAGACTCAGATGAATCAAGAGATGTTAGGAAGTATTTCTTCAGTCACAGAGTTGTCGGGAAGTGGAATAGTTTAGGAAGCGATGTAGTGGAGGCAGGCTCATACATAGCTTTAAGCAGAGGTTGATAAAGCTCATGGGCAGGGAGAGGACCAGTAGCGCCAGTGAAGAGGCGGGGCCAGGAGCTTGACTCGACCCCTGCAACCACAACTAGGTGAGTACAACTAGGTGAGTACACACACACACACACACACACACACACACACACACACACACACACACACACACACACACACACACACACACACACACACACACACAAAACCACACACACACACACACACACACACACACACACACACACACACACACACACACACACACACACACACACACACACACACGCCCCGATGGCATGGTGGCTAGCGCTCTTGCTTCACGCATGGAGGGCCCGGGTTCAATTCCCGGCGGGGTCGAAACATTTCGAAGTGTTTCGTTTCACACACACACACACACACACACACACACATACATACATACAACAGGCCTAGTGTCTAATCGACATGTGCCTAGGACAAAATGGTAACTAACACTAGCGCTCTTGCTTCACGCACAGAGGGCCCGGGTTCAATTCCCGGCGGGGCCGAAACATTTCGAAGTGTTTCGTTACACACACATACATACAACAGGCCTAGTGTCTAATCGACATGTGCCTAGGACAAAATGGTAACTAACACACAGCTATGACTCGACCCCTGCAACCACAACTAGGTGAGTACACACACACTGTAATTAGTCAAATTAGTCATAGCTGAAGTCTTTCATTTAAGATATCTCAAATTAGTCTCCAGTTAGCAGGATATTTGAGGGCGAGTTTGATGGGTTATAAAGACAATGATCGACCTCTAATAACTGGTACTGACGTTGAATATCCAAAACATCTAGGTTCTGGTTTTTCGATTTTAACTGCCAGAACTTTGATGTTCAGTAACTTAATGCACATGAGCGACTCAATATACAGACCAGTATCCCTCTTGTTGCCTGTGTTTTTCAGGCGCATCTAAATAGGATGTACTCTGGAATCCATATTTCATTATCAGAATAGTCTATTACGCGTCCGTAAGACCACCACTAATATAGGGCATTGTGTATTTTTTCCTGGGGTTGAGACCTTGACCTTTTGCAAATAAAAAAGATGATACATGCTAGTTGTGCTGGGGACTTGTTGGACTTGGTATCTGTGGCTGTGATGAGCCGGCCACTGGCTTCACTTCCAGTCCAGCATGGCTCCTAAACTGTGATACATGCTTAAAATTTCTTGCCGTTTTCTTCTGCTTCTCGGTATTAAATAATCCCTGTTGCTTGATTATAGGTTGTAGGGTCATGGACAAATACATACAAATGCAAAATAATGTTATCCTTTATTGACTACGTTTCGCCAACACAGTGAGCTTTAAGATACAAAACACTATTTTTTATTGTATCGGTATTTCATACCTTTTATCTCCATTGCATGGTCATTATTGGCTTTCATGAGACTTTGTAATCCTCGTACTCTTCCTGTAGTGGTCAGGACAGTTTAAATCATATCATTATCCTTCATTTACTGGACTACGACAATTGTTTTGGTTGAAAGAGCTTGTAGGACCCGAGCAATATGTGCCTTTTATAACAAAAAAATGCACACTACCGTGACTGGAACAATACACAAAAAACCCGCACATAGAAGAGAGGAGCTTACGACGCGCAATATGTGCCTTTTATTCAGGAGATTTCTACATTTCTTTGGATGGTTATATATAGATTATTCATCTCATTGTCCTGTCGCTGCTTAGTTCGTTTGTTCCCACCTGGTTAAGGGTCTTCTAAGGTCATAACTTTGTTGACCACCTCGTTCAGTGTGTTCTCAGATTACATTTTTTTTATTATTCTTGGGGTAGAGGAGGGTAGAGAGTCGCAGCAGTGGTAAAGCTCACAGAAATAGGTCTAGGTCATAAGAGGAAGGTTTGTCAGCGTGAGCACTGGTGAGTGTATTGTGTACCGGGAAGGCCTTGCAAGTCATGTTCTCCAGCAGAATCTAGGGCGAAAACGACATGTATCGACTAATTGCTTCAAGGAGACTGATCTTGTACTGACAACATCGATGAAAGAAGTAAAATATTGAAGTTGCAGTATGACTCTGGGTCCAGCGAATCGTCATAAACTGATAATCCACAAATGTTGTTAATTGCCCTGTATTTACCTTATGCCGCTTTATAGGGGTCATCGCCCGCCACGTCCTCCCATTCCTAGACCAGCCCTCCCGATTACTGGCCTAATCGACTAGACTTTTTTCCGCATTACGCACTCTGTTCAACGTATGCATATGTGAGGAACCTATCAAGTTTGTTCCTTAAACACAGCCAGAGGTTTGTTGGTAATTCCCGTTGTTCACAAGAGGGCGTGGGAAAATCTGGTACCAGACACTTTAATGCTCCTTTAATGTAATCTTTACTCCCCTGCTTTTTATTGTAGGTACTTGGCACTGTATGTTGGCTTTCTCACTGTTATAACCAGTGAGTTAGGTGTACTGCTTTTTCCAGCTGTGAATTATGGATCATCTTTCTTGTCTTGAGTATCAGCAGTACAGTTCCATCACCTCTCTCCCTCGCTCTTACTCTCACTGTTTTCACTCTCTTGCTCTGTTTTCTCTTGCTCTCTGGCGGTTGTCTCTCGCTCTCTGACGATTGTCTCTCGCTCTCTGACGATTGTCTCTCGCTCTCTGACGATTGTCTCTCGCTCTCTGACGATTGTCTCTCGCTCTCTGACGATTGTCTCTCGCTCTCTGACGATTGTCCCTCGCTCTCTGACGATTGTCTCTCGCTCTCTGACGATTGTCTCTCGCTCTCTGACGATTGTCTCTCGCTCTGACGATTGTCTCTCGCCCCTGACGATTGTCTCTCGCTCTCTGACGATTGTCTCTCGCTCTCTGACGATTGTCTCTCGCTCTCTGACGATTGTCTCTCGCTCTCTGACGATTGTCTCTCGCTCTCTGACGATTGTCTCTCGCTCTCTGACGATTGTCTCTCGCTCTCTGACGATTGTCTCTCGCTCTCTGACGATTGTCTCTCGCTCTCTGACGATTGTCTCTCGCTCTCTGACGATTGTCTCTCGCTCTCTGACGATTGTCTCGCTCTCTGACGATTGTCTCTCGCTCTCTGACGATTGTCTCTCGCTCTCTGACGATTGTCTCTCGCTCTCTGACGATTGTCTCTCGCTCTCTGACGATTGTCTCTCGCTCTCTGACGATTGTCTCTCGCTCTCTGACGATTGTCTCTCGCTCTCTGACGATTGTCTCTCGCTCTCTGACGATTGTCTCTCGCTCTCTGACGATTGTCTCTCGCTCTCTGACGATTGTCTCTCGCTCTCTGACGATTGTCTCTCGCTCTCTGACGATTGTCTCTCGCTCTCTGACGATTGTCTCTCGCTCTCTGACGATTGTCTCTCGCTCTCTGACGATTGTCTCTCGCTCTCTGACGATTGTCTCTCGCTCTCTGACGATTGTCTCTCGCTCTCTGACGATTGTCTCTCGCTCTCTGACGATTGTCTCTCGCTCTCTGACGATTGTCTCTCGCTCTCTGACGTTCGTCTCTCGCTCTCTGACGTTCGTCTCTCGCGCTCTGACGTTCGTCTCTCGCGCTCTGACGTTCGTCTCTCGCGCTCTGACGTTCGTCTCTCGCGCTCTGACGTTCGTCTCTCGCGCTCTGACGTTCGTCTCTCGCGCTCTGACGTTCGTCTCTCGCGCTCTGACGTTCGTCTCTCGCGCTCTGACGTTCGTCTCTCGCGCTCTGACGTTCGTCTCTCGCGCTCTGACGTTCGTCTCTCGCGCTCTGACGTTCGTCTCTCGCGCTCTGACGTTCGTCTCTCGCGCTCTGACGTTCGTCTCTCGCGCTCTGACGTTCGTCTCGCGCTCTGACGTTCGTCTCTCGCGCTCTGACGTTCGTCTCTCGCGCTCTGACGTTCGTCTCTCGCTCTGACGATTCTCTCTCGCTCTCTGGCGGTTCTCTGGCTCTCTCACAGTTCTCTGGCTCTCACAGTTGTGTGCTGCTCCTGGGGCGTCAAGATAGTGTTGATACTTCATCTCATGCCTCGTCTTCAGGATGCCCTTTCAGCTGCTTTTCCCCCGACCTCTAGCCTCCTTCCCCTCCCCCCTCCCTCACTCCCTCCTACCAAGATGCCTCTAATATTTCCATTCCAAATCTCATCCCCCTATTATCATTCCTTTCCCCTGTCCCCCCTCATCACATTATCCCCTCCTCGCTCTTCCCTCCTTCCGTCTCCTCGTTCTTCCCTCCCTCCGTCTCCTCGCTCTTCCCTCCCTCCGTCTCCTCGCTCTTCCCTCCCTCCGTCTCCTCGCTCTTCCCTCCATCCCCTCCCTCTCCTCGCTCTTCCCTCCATCCCCCTCCCTCTCCTCGCTCTTCCCTCCCTCCCCCTCCGTCTCTTCGCTCTCCCCTCTGTCGAGCCTGTGGCTGCTAACATAACAGCAAGAGCAACAGTCTGGTTGAACAGATAATCAGCAGAAGTGTCCCCCATGTCTGTACCAGGGCAGAACAAAACTCTTAAAATGATCACAGGTATATTACCAGTATATTGTCACTGACCCTTTCCCTTCACTGCCCCAGCCCCTTCTCCGCCCCAGCCCCTTCTCCGCCCCAGCCCCTTCACCGCCCTAGACCCTTTTCCACCGCGCCTCTTCACCGCTCCAGTCCCTTCCCCGCCCCACTCCGCCCCGCCTCCCGTGGTTTGGTGTGACTCGCAACATGCATATTGCACACGTATAGGAAATCAATATTAGGAATGACAGTTCGCAGTAGGTGGTGATAGTGGTGTTAGCAGTACTGTGGTGGTGTTAGCAGTACTGTGGTGGTGTTAGCAGTACTGTGGTGGTGGTGGTGTTAGCAATACTGTGGTGGTGTCAGCAGTACTGTGGTGGTGATAGTGGTGTTAGTGCTGTGGTGGTGATAGTGATATTAGTGCTGTGGTGGTGATAGTGATATTAGTGCTGTGGTGGTGATAGGGGTGTTAGTGCTGTGGTGGTGACAGTGGTGTTAGCAGTGCCGTGGTGGTGACGGTGGTGTTAGCAGTGCCGTGGTGGGGACGGTGGTGTTAGCAGTGCCGTGGTGAGGACGGTGGTGTTAGCAGTGCCGTGGTGAGGACGGTGGTGTTAGCAGTGCCGTGATGGGGACGGTGGTGTTAGCAGTGCCGTGATGGGGACGGTGGTGTTAGCAGTGCCGTGGTGGTAACTGTGGTGTTAGCAGTGCCGTGGTGGTGACTGTGGTGTTAGCAGTGCCGTGGTGGTGACTGTGGTGTTAGCAGTGCCGTGGTGGTGACTGTGGTGTTAGCAGTGCCGTGGTGGTGACTGTGGTGTTAACAGTGCCATGGTGGTGACTGTGGTGTTAGCAGTGCCGTGATGGGGACGGTGGTGTTAGCAGTGCCGTGGTGGTGACTGTGGTGTTAGCAGTGCCGTGGTGAGGACGGTGGTGTTAGCAGTGCCGTGGTGGTAACTGTGGTGTTAGCAGTGCCGTGGTGGTAACTGTGGTGTTAGCAGTGCCGTGGTGGTAACTGTGGTGTTAGCAGTGCCGTGGTGGTAACTGTGGTGTTAGCAGTGCCGTGGTGGTAACTGTGGTGTTAGCAGTGCCGTGGTGGTAACTGTGGTGTTAGCAGTGCCGTGATGGGGACGGTGGTGTTAGCAGTGCCGTGGTGGTGACTGTGGTGTTAGCAGTGCCGTGGTGGTGACTGTGGTGTTAGCAGTGCCGTGGTGGTGACTGGTGTTAGCAGTGCCGAGTACCTCAAATACTTTTTCTCCAAGGTTGATGGACTGATTACATCTTCATTTCACTACTACACCTGCGGCCTCTGTATTTGACTGAAGAAACCTACTGTGCAGGCGATACCTGTTGCACACGTCTTAATCGTCAACTTCTGGGTATTCTATACCATTTTCAACATTAGAGTGTTTTCACTGTCATATCTTGTAAAAAAAATCTTTCCCATAGCAGACAAGAACATAATTGGTATGAGTGACATTTATGATTATTGGTTCATAAAAGGTGTTCATCGAGTGTATACAGGTCAGTTATTTTCCCATGCTTTTTTTTAGAATAAATGGAGTACAAAACACGACTAAAGCGGAGGATGATGTTGGAATCTTTTATATTCCAGGTACACAACCTGGCTGCCACATTACTTTGTCTAGCTATTAGCGGACGGAGGCTCGAACCTCCACTACTGTAGCTGCAAGACACTCTAGCTTAACGTTTCAAATAATAATAATAATAATAGTGTTTTTGACATCTAATGCCGTGTTTTTAACAGGGGTAACTGTAATATAATTTAATACTGCCGTGTTTTTAACAGGGGTCACCGCAGCATCATGCGACAGGTGGACCAGATGATGGCTTCCATGATCCGTGACCCTTTCGAGGAAGACCCCTTCTTCGGCACGGGGGGCGGTGCTGGTGGCGGCGGAGGAGGTGGTGGCTGTGGTGGTCTGTTGGCTGGGTTCCCCGCCCTCACCGCCGGGCCTACTGTTAACGCCCTCAGTGCCGTTAACGCCCTCACCGCCGGGCCTGCTGTTAACGCCCTCAGTGCCGTTAACGCCCTCAACTCCAACGCCCTGGTTGCGGCGGGGGCCTCCGCCAGGACGCAGCGGGCCAGGTCCCAGCATCCCTTCACAGCTCTGGGTCTGCCTTCGATGGCCAATATGATGTCCTCTATTGTGAGTATTTTCTTGTATTCTGTGAGGATGTTATTACCTGTGTTGTGGCTAATATGATATTCTCTCTTATGACTCGCGAAATCGTAATGACATGATTGCAAACAAACCACGGTACGGGCGGGGATTGAACTCGCCACGAGTTCAATCCCCACCCGTACCGTGGTTTCTCTTTTGAGTATGAGTATTTTTGATTTGCGTTATCTAATGATTTACAAGTCTTCGGGGATTTTTTCTAATTAGATGAGAATTTTAAAGGTTGTTAGGCCCATATTGAAGTATGCAGCACCAGATTGGAACCTACACCTGGTGAAGCATTTCATGACATTGAAGAAAGTGCAGAGGTTTGCAACGAGACGAGTCCTAGAGTGGAGGGGTGTGTCCTGTGGGGAGAGATTAAGGGAGCTAAACCTAATGACAGAAGGACTAGGGGTGATAACACACAAAACACCGAGAGGAAGATTCAGAGAGATGAGAGGGAACACAAGGGCACAGCTGGAAATTAAAAACCAGGCTGAGAGATATTTTAGGACGCCACTTTTATTGAGATTCTGGTATCATGAGCAAAGACTGCTACGGTGCTATAGTGTATGTCCTTGTCTGTCAGATATAAGAACGAGAAACACAAGTGGGCAGAGTATCATGCCTTGAACACAGCTTTTCATTGTGGCATCTCCGACTTCGTTCTGCTTACTACTACTACTATGGGTTATGTTTATTAAGAAGTTAAATATCCATCGAATCTATTTTTTTTTTTTTGCGCAGTCACACCATGGCCGCACATATCGAACACTTCAGCAAAATCAGTGTACCCATCATCAGCTTTTAGCTTGTAATAATGTTGGTATAATTACCGACTATGTTAGGTATAAGGACATATGTGCAACTAATGCGACATATTATTGTGACAACCTTTCGCCCTCCTAGAGAGCGAAACGTTGCCACAACAGTCTCATTAGCTGCACGTGTCCTTTTTAACTAACAGCTTTTAGCTTGTTTTCCAGAGCACCCAGAACAAGCGTCGTAATGATCTAGCAATTGTGAAAAAACAGGACCGACCTGCCCTAAACCCACGCTGCTCTGCAGATTTTGATAATGTGGGAGGTTAGGGGCTATTAGTCTAGTTTCTTGCAATTGCTCCACTGCCACCTTTGTGAAGTGGGTCAGCATCAGTGGTTTTCACTGACCGTGGGATGACACCTGTGTCCAGGCTGCTGCTCCATAATGTACTTAAGGACTGAGATAGTGGTTTCTTACAATTTTTGATAAATGTGGAATTCCACGAGTTTGGATCTGGAGCAGAATATATGGGCATGCTGTCAATGCTGTTTCAAAGTCAACTGGAAAGAAAACTTCATCAGAAATTGTGGAAATGTTGGCAGTGCTTTGAGTCTTCTTGAAAAACTTGTTTGGGTCTTCTATCTGCAGAATGATGAGCGGTTCACAGAAGACAGTTGTACTGAGACTTCCGTATTACACTCTTTGCCTTATTGCCATCAGTGTATGTTCTGTCTTCTTTAAGTAACTATCTTATATTAGATGTGGTTATCAGCCTGGATTTTGCATAGTAGTAGTAGTATTGGGGTTTATTGTGATTTCATTTATGGCTCTTTGCTTCTTTTGTCTCTCCTGGACTCTAATGCAATCAGTTTGTGCCCCGAGTGTAGTGGCTCTCGAAACTCTTCAAAGGTATATCTTTCTCTTCCCTTCCTCCCCCCCCCACCTCGCCTCCCTCCCCTTCCCTCGCATCAGAGGTGCAGGTGTGGTGGTGTGCGCGCGCGCATCACGTGAGCACATCATAAAGTAACACTTGCTACTACCTCTGCCAATATTACTTTCCTTGTACACCCACGTCACTCTGTACTTGTGGTTGTAGCATTTACTACCTCATCTTGTCCCACTACGTAGTATGTAGGTGTGTAGGAAGCATCTCTCCGTGGAGGTATTACCCTCCAGCCATTTGAGTGAAATATATGTAGTAGGTTAGTCTTCAAGAGGGAACTGGACAAGTTTCTCAAATCACTGCTTGACCAGCCGGGCTGTGGTTCGTACGTTGGACTACGTGCGGCCAGCAGCAAGAGCCTGGTTGATCAGGCCTTGATCCTCCAGGTAGTCTGGTATGGGACCGGGCCGCTGGGGGGCATTGACCCCCCGGAAACGTCCTTCAAGTACCCCCCAGGCAAAGCAACCATGCTTTTAAGTATTAGTCTTCCGCCATGTGTGTACAAACCCTAGGTAGTAGGTTGGTAGGTAGCAACCATACATTGAAGGTGCCACCTTGCACAAATAACCGGTACATGGAGAGAAACTTGTGACAACGTTTCGGTCCGACTTGTGGCCATTTACAAGTCACACTTAACATACGAGAGTGAGGGAGCCAGCGAGGGGACAGGGACGGGTGCTACCTTCATATGCAACAGATATGAAAGTGAATGGTGTTAATGTTTTACACTGACAGGAGTGCTGCTCTTTACGGCTCATGAACATGCAACTTGGCAACTCAGGTTCTTAACTCTTACTTACATTTAGCATACACTTAGCTACCTTCACTTTCGTGTTTTCTTGATATCTTATTTGTGTAATTTACTTTCCACTTGAGGCAGGTCTGGGACCGGATCACGCTTACGGTCTACCTACTGTAGTCTTTCAATGCCCCCACCACACCGCTTTGGACTGAACACATCAGTTCCAGGCTGAGGGACTGATTACCTCGTACTATCTTTTCCACCATTGTTTGTACTGGACTGATGAAGCCACTGTGTGGTGAAACTTTTCCTCAGTAGAGATTCCCAAACGTTGCACAAGGGCCTCATTCTTCATGCCTACCTGTGAACGATTTGAAGATTCTACGTGGCTTCCCTATTGACTACCTGGTCATCCAGGCTATTGGTGCTAGTGGCATGCAGGCCCATGTAGCCTTCACAACCAGGCTGATCGGTTGTTTATGGGAGACGGCCGTTTTGCTTTTAAAATCCTTAGTTTCATATTAAATTGCATTTAAGGAAAACAGTAGATGTGGTAAGAGGAAGCAAAGTATTAACGAGTGATATAGTAGATGACTTGAGAAAGACTCACGAAATCGTAATGACACGATTGCAAACCAACCATACCACGGGTGGGGTTCGAACCCGCGGTCAGAGTCTCAAAACTCCAGACCGTCGCGTAAGCCACTGGGCCAGCTTACGCGACGGTCTGGTGTTTTGAGACACTCTGACCGCGGGTTCGAACCCCACCCGTGGTATGGTTTTTTTATGACTTGAGCAAATGAGAAGGGAACTAACTTGGCCCGGGAAGCGTGGTGGTTGATGAGAGGCGAAGTACGGAGCTATGAGTAAGAATGTAAACAACAAAAAAGTCATAATCCGTACTTAGGAAAGTATTAACGACTTTAAGGTTGTCGAGTCACAATTTGTAACCTGACAATGGTCCAGGAATGACAGAAACGTCGTCAAAATGTTCCTTAACCACGTACGTATATGTGAATATTAAACAAATGGCACCATTATAGTAACAAACAGCAGAATAGGTTGTATTGAGACGGGATCAATGGGAGAGCACTGGTTGTCCTCCCCACCCCACCCCACCCCGCCGCACAGAAAAACATGAACAGGAGTAAACAGTAAGTGGTGTCCAGCAGAAGTTAGGAGACAATTCTGTGCATGTCCGGGGAGGTGAGTGAAGGAGGTAGTGTGTTGTGGGGAAATTTAGATAATGGGTGGAGTGATTACTGCATCTATGGTGTGCCAGAGTCCCAGTCACAAGTGAGTCGTCGAGCAGCACATTCTTGGCACTTCCTCTACCGGGCACTGGGGACCACCTCCAGATGTGCAAATTGTTGCATATGATACTCTTATAACATGAGGGGGGTGGGGTGAGGGGGAGGAAGAAATATCTAAACTGTTTTTTTGTGCGGGTGTGTTTTGTGCGTGTTTGTTTTAGTTGTCAAAGGCAGTTGCCAATAGACACTTAAATCGTTGTGTGATTTTTTATATATATAATGTCGTGCCGAATAGGTAAAACTTGAGATTTTGGCTTAAATAGCAACGTTATTCTTGCCGAATAAGGCAAGCGAAAATTTGTGTATGCCATAATTTCGCAAAAATCATTCTGAACCTAACGGAAAAAATATATTTCATTGTTTGTTTATTATTAAATTATTGTAAACTTATCTAAAATATATTTAGTTGGATTAGGCTAAATTAAATTGCGCATGTTTTAATAAGGTTAGGCAAGTTTTCTAAGGTACTTTTGGTACAAAACTATTAATTTTTACATTAACATAAATGAAAAATATATATCTTTAAATGTATAAGAGAAAATTTTAGAAAGGACTTAATTTTAAATGAGTTCTTGCTAATTGACCAGTTTTTACCTATTCGGCACTAGATCCCAGACAAGTATGGACGCCTAGCCGAAGCTAAGTGGTCACTCGCATACCCCGGGACACCAGGCTAATGATAGGTTATTACATCAGATTCTGCCACATGCAGTGAACAGTAATTTAGTTGTTCACTGCATGCAACATCTTTCGTTGTTCACTGCATGTGGCAGAATTTGATGAAATGACCTATCACTGGCCTGGTGTCTCGGTGTATGGGAGTGACAGCCTAGCTTCTGCTAGGCGCCCATACTTATCTGGGATCTGGCTGAGTGGAGAAAGTACTTCCTACTTTGACGCTGTGTGCGCGCGCACCTCTAGTGCAAATTGTGGTACCCATAGCCTCGGATATGTGGATAAAAAGGCTTCGAGGAAAAATATTTGGATTTCTTCCTGAACCCATTTGAATATTCCACTTCCCCTACTACCCCATCTTTTTTTTTTTTTTTTACCAATATGTATATTTTATTACTTAATATGGTACACAAGACTTAAAAAAATATATAGGCACAAATATGGCATATACAGTACAGTACATGAGGTTTGAGGAATACATTTCAAGTACATATTGCTACGTGTTTGTCACAGATTGCAATGCGAAATCTCATCCAGCTCCTCAGTTGGGGCGAGTACCCAGGATATAGCAGACATTACCCCTTTGAACCGCAGCGCTGAGTCCCTGGAATAAAAAAAAAAATAGTCGCCCTGGGATCTCTAGTTACCCTGATGAGTATGTTACTTAGTTCCTGAAAGAACTTAGATTCAGCCTATGGAAACAAACGTATAATGGGCAAGGTGTGCTCACCTAGTTGTGGTTGCAGGGGTCGAGTCAAAGCTCCTGGCCCCGCCTCTTCACTGGCCGCTACTGGGTCACTCTCCCTGCGCCATGAGCTTTATCATACCTCTGTGTGTGTGTGTGTGTCCTCACCTAGTTGTATTCACCTAGTTGTGGTTGCAGTGGTCGATTCACAGCTCCTGGCCCTGCCTCTTCACTGGTCGCTAGTAGGTCTCACTTCCTGCTCCATGAGCTTTATCATACCTCTTCCTAAAGCTATGTATGGATCCTGCCTCCACTACATCACTTCCCAGACTATTCCACTTCCTGACAACTCTGTGACTGTGTGTGTGTCTCGCAGTTAGCGTAGCTCCCCAATGTGACTCTTTAGACCACTCAGCCACAGATTCCTCAAACAAGCTAGGTAGCCTGGTTATAAGCCATGTTTCTTCCTAGCCCCAGGCACACCAGTGAGCCTCAGGGGAGGGTTCCATGGGGGAGAGATGGAGCGTAGATATTTAAGTAGGTAGGTAGGACAGCAAAGGGGGTCTGGTAGAGAAAGGCGCGCGACATAGTCTTCCAGTGAACCATAGAAAACAATATAATGTTCAATTTTGACACATTTCAGTTACTTCGTTATGAAAAAGATGTGGAAATATAAACTAGAACGGCGTATAAAACTAACCATACAATAAATCGAGAAACGTGAAGGTCTTGACTTATATTGTGAGTGGATCTCACCTTCCAGGATCACAAGTGTATAACATGTATTTAATTCTCAGATGAGAGGCATGCCTCCCACAGTGGAAGTGATGGAATGAATAATGAACCAGCAAAACAAATGCCAAGCCAGTGATGGCCCTCTTGAAGTCACTTGTCACACATTATCAACCCCCTTGTAAGGTGACCCAAATTACAGACCTTAGGAATGTACATAGAACTTTCACTACAAGTATACATTCAGCAAGGCACTTGCGAGGAAGATGCACTATAGTTTACACCTGGAAAATCCTTAAGGGACTAGGCCCAGATCTGCACAGAAATCACTCCCTATGAATTCAAGGGTGAAAAGTACCCCCAGTGAAGAACAGGGATGACATGAGAGAGGGTGAGTGTAGGGGACCCGAGGCTTTTCATCACCCTCTTATCATGCATAAGGTAGGGAATTACCAACAGACTCCTAGCTATCTTCAAGAGGGGACATAAGTTCCCAAAGTCCCTTCCTGATCAGCTGGGCTGTGGCTCGTACGTTGAGGTGCGTGCGCCAGCATTAACAGCTTGGTTGATAAGGCCTGGATTCGCAAGGAGTGGTCTGGGACCGGGCCGCAGGGGCATTGATTCCCGGAAACGTCTTTCAGGGATCAGGCTACCACTGGAAGCATTTATGTAGATATATGTTGGCAACATGTGGATGAAAGTGAAGATTTGTCCCGGGTAGCTGAATAAGCGTGGTAAATTTATCTTAAACAGTGTGTGGCCTGTCACACCCACCACAGTAAATCTCTTTTATCAAACTCTGAATATCATGTCTTAGGTAGTTGAGGCAGCAGTCAGTCAGTCCTTCGATTATCACAGTGAACTGGTGACGTTTTTCTTAGTGTCATCTGTTCTGTGCAGCTAATATGATATTCCTTAATGTTCTGTCTTTAAATATGTGTCTGTGAAATTATAATTATCTTCTCTGTAATAGCTTAGGTTTTTTTTATATTGTATGCCGTCTAAGCATTGAGTGGACACGAGTCTCATAAGATATACAACATTCCGTCTTGCGAATACATTGTTCGCTTACACGTGTTTCCAAAAGCTGAATGCCATGAGACATTCCGCCGAATCATTCGGGCCTTGTACCTGTGTGACATTCCTGTGACCAGTTTCGAGAGTTTCGCAGTCCGGTCTGAGGCCAGACATCCTTGTTGACTGCTTGGTCAACCAGATTGCTTTTGCTAACAGTACTCAGTCTCACGTAGCCATCACAATCCGGTTAGTCAGGCACCTGGACACAGTGGCTCAGTTCCCTTATAAACCTGCCTTCGCCCCGGCAACATTAATTTCTGCTGGTAGCTGACTGTATTCTTAAACCACACTGTTCTCTGACTATACTTATGACACTCCTCTTTTTCGCTCTCCAAGAGCTTTGACAAAGCTCCTCGAGAGCGAAACTTTGCCACAATAAACTGTCACATTAGTTGCACTTGTGTCCTTTTATCTAACATATCGATAATTCTACCAACATTATTAAAACTTCTCTTTTTCATTGGATTAATTCTACACTGTCTCACATATCTTTCACTCCGCTAAATTATGGCAGTGTGCAAATTGTGGATCAGTCCCTCAGGTATCTTATGAGTTTATTATGAGGTGCATCTCCTTCGAGCCAATGGAAATAAATGTATAAAATACCGACACAATTGAAAAATAAACACTTAATCAGTATAATGTGATCCTTTATTGACAACGTTTCAGCTACGCAGTGGGCTTTATCAAGTCAAACAGATGTTTGTGACTCGATAAAGCCCACTGCGTGGGCGAAACGTTGTCAATAAAGGATCACATTATACTGCTTAGGTGTTTATTTTTCCTTCGATCCAGGGAAAAACAGTGCTTTAAATAGTTCCCAATAGTTTATATATTTAATGGGTTCTATGGGGGCAATAAACAACCTCTGTTCAGAGTAAATGTTTTGATTCAGGTTAGATTACGTTACTTTATTCTCTGTGTATTTGGTGTTAGGACGGGCTAAGGGAGGGGTTGGTGGGTTAGTGGTCATACCTGTAGCATACATGTAAATGGTTAAGAGAATCATCACCCCCCATCCCTCTTGTGCCTGGTGTGCGATCTGGTTGACGGCTTGATCAGTCAGGCTGTTGATGCTTGTTGCATACAGTTCAACGTAGGCACCACAGCTCGTCAAACTGGCTTTGTTTACAAATTTGGCGCCAGGGTTGCAGGAAGGAGCGAGGTAGCACAAACAAGACGAGTGATGGATGTAAACACACCAGGAGAGGTAGGCAAGTGTGTGTGTGTGTGTACTCTCCTAGTTGTACTCACCTAGTTGTGGTTGCAGGGGTCGAGTCATAGCTCCTGGCCCCGCCTCTTCACTGGCCGCTACTGGGTCTCACTCCCTGCTCCATGAGCTTTATCATACCTCTTCTTAAAGCTATGTATGGAACCTGCCTCCACTACATCGCTTCCCAAACTGTGTGTGTGTTTGTAGAGTAGGTGTGTGTGTAAGTGTAAAAGTGAGGTTTGAGGTTTGAGTGCCTTTTACTGGCAAGTTTACCCGATCTTCGTCTCTTCATACTTACCCAATTAAAGTTATTATTCAAGTTGCACGTACACAGGGTTTTACAGAATGTTCATTTATTTTTTTACCTTGTTTGTATTAAGCACATTATTATAAGCATGCAATGTTAGATGGGATTTTGTTCGGATTTTTAACCCCGGAGGGTTAGCCATCCAAGATAACGAAAGATCAGTGCGTCATCGAAGGACTGTGTGTCTTATTTCCATTGGGGTCTTCAATCTTGTCCCCCAGGATGCGACCCACACCAGTCGACTAACACCCAGGTACCTACTTGCTAGGTGAACAGGACAACAGCTATAAGGAAACGTGTCTAATGTTTCCACCCCGCCGGGAGTCGAACCCGAGCCCTCAGCGTGTAAAGCGAGAGCTTTGCCAGCCAGATTATTTATATTCTATCATGTCATTCATTCACTTAATAAATGGGTTAAGATTGGTACCATACTTTTGGCACGGGTTTGATACAATTAGTGGCATAGAGTGTGTAATTGACACGGAAAGCATTTAGTTTAGGATAGCATTGAAATGGCAACTCCCATTTTCTTAAACAGAAAATGAGAGAAAACTGTAATAATGTTGATAGTCTTAATTAATGGAAAAAATAAATACATGGTCAAGTGGTTGGTTATATATATACGTGTATGGGTATATATATATATATATATATATATATATATATATATATATATATATATATATATATATTATGTGTGTGTGTGTGTTAGTCTCGTGCCGAATAGGTAAAACTGGTCAATTAGCAAGAACTCGTTTAAAATAAGTCCTTTCTAAAATTTTCTCTTATACGTTTAAAGCTATATATTTTTTTAATTTATGTTAATGTAAAAATTAATAATTTTGTACCAAAAGAACCTTAGAAAACTTATCTAACCTTATAACAAGCGCAATTTAATTTAACCTAATCCAACTAAACATATTTTAGATGAGTTTACAATTATTTATAAATAAAGAAACGCAATGAAATATTTTTTTGTTAGGTAAAGTAATGTATTAGCAGAATCTTTAAAAGTCTTCAAAATTTTCGCTTTGCTTTATCAGCTAAACAATTTATTTAATGTAAAATTAAATTTTTACCAATTGACACGAACTTTATATAATATATATTTAATTATATATAATAATAAACATATTTTATATATTTAAATTATTTATAAATATATAAAACAATAAAATATTATATATATTAGTATAGAATATTATTAATTATTATATACAAATTTTATTGTTTATTATAAAATAATTATATATTATAAGTCAATCTCAATTTACTATTCATACAGACTTTACTATATATATATATTATATATATATATATATATATATATATATATATATATATATATATATATATATTATATATATTATATATATATATATATATATATTATATATATTATATATATTATATATATATATATATATATTATATATATATATATATATTATATATATATATATATTATATATATATATATGTCGTGCCTAATAGGTAAAACTGGTCAATTAGCAAGAACTCTTCTAAAATTAAGTCCTTTCTAAAAAAATTTTTATACGTTTAAAGACATTTTTTTCATTTATGTTGATGTAAAAAAATTTAATTTTGAACCAAAAGAATCTTAGAAAACTAACCTTATTATAACAAGCGCAATTTAATTTAGCCTAACCCAGCTAAATATATTTTAGATACTTTTACAATAATTTAATAATAAACAAACACAATGAAATATATTTTTTTTCGTTAGGTTCAGAATTATTTTTGCGAAATTATTGCATACACAAATTTTCGCTTGTCTTATATGGCAAGATGAGCGTTCCTATTTAAGCCAAAATCGCAAGTTTTACCTAATCGGCACGACATATATATATACATAAAATATGACCACGTATTTACACACGCACACTCACAACACTTATCTCAGTCTCTCAATCTCTCTCAATTTCTCTCAATCTCTCAATCTCAATCTCTCTCTCTCTCTCTCTCAATCTCTCTCTCTCTCAATCTCTCTCTCTCTCTCTCAATCTCTCTCTCTCTCTCTCTCTCTCTCTTCTCTCTCAATCTCTCTCAATCTCTCTCTCTCTCTCAATCTCTCTCTCTCTCTCAATCTCTCTCTCTCTCTCAATCTCTCTCTCTCTCTCAATCTCTCTCTCTCTCTCAATCTCTCTCTCTCTCTCAATCTCTCTCTCTCAATCCTCTCTCTCTCTCTCTCTCTCTCTCTCTCTCTCTCTCTCTCTCTCTCTCTCACACACACACGGGGCGTGTGGTAGGGTGAGGGAAGGTATTTGAACCTATTAGTTGGTACGCACAAGCTGCAGTTAGAAACTGTAAGTCTGTTTAAGACTTAAGTTTCCAATTTTTACTTGTTTTGGTCATCTAAACTTGTCAGTATTCATATATCGTATAATTGACCTAGTTTGATGTTGGAGGGGTGACATTGCTTCAGGCTTAGCATACCCCCAGTGACACTAAGAGAAAAGAATAAGTGTCTTCAAAGGTCTGGGGCCCAAGACTGTTCAAGAGCCTCCCACCAGGCATAAGGGGAATTCTCAATAGACCCCTGGCTGCCTTCACGAGGGAGCTGTACAGACACCTAAAGTCGGTACCCGACCAGCCGGGCTGTGGTTCGTACGTTGGATTACTTGCAGCCAGGAGTAACAGCCTGGTTGATCATGCCCTGATCCACCAGGAGGCCTGGTCAAAGACTGGGCTGCGGGGGGTGTTGACCCCCGGAACACCCTCCAGGTAGACTTCAGGTTTCCTGACGCTGTGGTACCACTACCTTGTTACATACTATTTGCTTGACTCAGTCCCTTTGTATGTCATGCGGCTGTCCCTATTCACTTGTTTGGTCTCCTGAGTATTTTGTAGTTTCCCTGTATGTTACATGTAGTTCCCCTCCCCCCTCCCCGCGGCCCGGTCCCAGACCACGCCTCCTGGTCGCTGGCCTGATCGATCAGGCTGTTGCTTCCCTCAGCCTAACGTGCACACAGCCAGCTGACCAGGAACTGATTTGAGGAAATTATCGAGTTTTCTCCTGAAGACAGTTAGGGGTCTCTCTCTTCACACGTCATGATCATGTAAGAAATATTGCCGAAACGACGATGGTAGGGTGAGGGTTTGATCTCGCCTTAATCCATAGCTTGTCTTCCACTGTTTTCTTACGAACCTTTAACTACCCTTGAATTTCTTCATGATTTTTGTCGTGTGTGCGCTCTTCATATCCTAAAACCAGAGTTCCTTAAGATTATCGAAAACAGTGTTTGTTAGCTAGTTGATGTATGTGCTCCATTAATGTTTGTTGTGGTGTTCCAGTGATACCCTCCGTGCGTTATCTCGCAGTGTTGATGTACTACAGTCACTGATATGCTCGGTGCGATGCTCAACTGATACGTTTGGTATGATATACTGTTTTTTTTTTAAATTGGATAAACCAGTAGTATGCTGCAGCTCTATTCTATATGATAATTACACAGTTGGAAGTAAATGTAGCAATGTTTCCCTGTCATATTCCATCACGTAGGATGATGCTCAAAATATTGCAGTGTGTCAGCCTGAGCTGTGAGACGACAGTGGAGTAACGAGGATATCGTCAAGCATTCAGCAAAGACTCATCAGCTATGGGAAATTGTCGTTTCTGGGGGGGGGTCATCACCCCGGCGGTCCGTTCTGGGACTGGGTCGCATCTCTCCAGTCTGCCATTTGTTTGCAGTGGCTCACCACTCTTGTCTTATTATCTCCTCTGTACTTGTTACCTGCACGTAGCAGTAAGAAGAATTAGACACATACCTGGAGTATACCTAGAGGGGGTTTCGGGTCAACGCCCCCGCGGCCTGGTCTAAGACCAGGCCTCGTGCAACATCACGGTATATTTATCTGTAGACGTTTCCTGCAACCAGTGGCTTTATCAATACAATACAAGGACATAATATGAAGAAATATATATAAAAAATGAGGTAATCAGTCTCTCAGCCTTGTATATATATATATATATATATATATATATATATATATATATATATATATATATATATATATATATATATATATTATATACATACATACACACACACAAGGCTGAGGGGCTGATTACCTCATATTTTATATATATTTCTTCATATTATGTCCTTGTACTGAGAAAGCCACTAGATGGCGAAACGTCTACAAATACAGATACCCAGATATTGCACATGTCTAAGTCTTCATCTAGTCGGTATTGTATAGCATTTATGTACAACGTAGCAATAAGTCTAGTCGCTACCTGTCTCACCAACTCCGCCATCTGTTATGAATACGGCATTTGTGTAACACTTTGGTATCTTTATTGCCAAAACGTGTCGCCTGCGCAGGTTTCTTCTGGAGATCGTAGAAGTGGAAAGGTATTTTGAGGTGTTCAGTCCCTCAGCCTTGAGAGCAGGTGCTCATTCTCTCAGCCTTCACCGAAACACGTGTATTGTGCAGTTTTCTTCGGTAGGTCACCTGTGTATATTAGGAACTTAAATACTGACTTGAGGAAGAGAACCCTCGTCTCGTCACCCTTGACATCTGTTATCTTTTTAGAAATTACCCTAACATTAAAAACAGTTAGCTTGATTTTATTCCTGTAGGTGGGAAGTACAGTGCTTGCACGTTGAAGAAGGGGTGGGGAGGGTGCAGTTCAGAAGGCCATCTGAACTGTGGTGTCAGCACGCTTCTGGAAGTCGGTGATTGAGTGATGGTGAAAGTGTTTCCTCTTATTTTGGGTCGCCCTACCTTGGTTGGAGACAACCAGTGTGTTAAGTGCTATAGCAGCATTTTCCCTTTTACTCTTGATCTTCCCGTTTGTAGCCAAGACCTGGTCTCAGACCGAGCCGCGGGGGCGTTGACCCCTGAAACCCTCTCCAGATATACTTCGGGTTCCAGTTTTACTTTATACCATATAGGAATCCATTCTGAAGTTTTCTACTTCATTTGCCTTACCGGGTACAGTTTCCTATAGGGAAGACGGCTTGTACCTCCTTGCCCTCTTTGCCCTGCTCTTCTCAGTTTTTTGAGAGAGGTTTTCTAGACAAAGATCACCAGACTGTTTTACTAACCGTATTTGTAACGATCTCTCATTGGCGAACGTTTTATTTCTTACATATATTAAAAATATTTTTTACTTGTGTTCCCAATTTCCGGAATATTTCGTTTATCGCCGATTCCCTCGTCCTGTTTGTGCTTGGTCAGGTTCATGTTCTTCCGTAGTCAAAACCACAGTAGATCTGGCTCAGGAATCTGCTTTCTCGTAGTGCTGAGCTTCCTCCCCTCCCCTCCCCTCCCCTCCCCCAACTCCAGTATCCTCTCGACTCTTTGAACACCTTATCTCCTTCACTGGTTTTTATTTGATGTACAAGTCAGTCTTTGTCCTTCCGTTTGCCCTCCTTTCATCTGTTTCCTTGTTTTCTTTTTCGACTCCAATGATCACTTCTCATTATATATATATATATATATATATATATATATATATATATATATATATATATATATATATATTTATATATTATTATATATATTATATATATTATATATATATATATATTATATATATTATATATATTATATATATATATATATATATATATATATATATATATATATATATATATATATATATATATATATATATATATATATATATATATATATATATATATATATAATGTGCGCGCGCGTTTGCTGACGTATGTTAATGTTTACTAAAGCAGTTGTGGGGTGTGTTGGCTGACGTGTGGATGAGGGAAGGATTTGGCTCGTCTAGTTATTGGTTTGAACCCCAGCTCTCGGGCCCCATCGTTTCTTCCATCTTTGCAATATTTACAGCTGAAATCGTGCGTGAATTAGCCTTCGCTACATCTCGTTTCAACTTGCTCGCTATCCACGCTCTGCAGACAATCTTTGTTTCTTTGTCTTCAAGTAGTTTGTGATATTGTTCTCTTACTCTTTCTGTTATAAATAATGTCCAATGTATAAAACTTGTATCTTTTATTCTATAATATGAACTAGTGATTTAAGTTCATTGTTAAAGTCCAGGTTGGTACTCAATGACTGATTTTTAGTTAATTGGTGAATATGTGAATCCTCTCATCTGGGAAAAAAATGATGGGATGGATAATGAGAACCTTCAAAACTAGGGACGCCAAGCCCATGATTCTCTCTAAATCGCTTGTTCTCTCTAGGCTGGAATATTGCTGTACTAGTACTAACGGCACCTTTCAAAGCAGGTGAAATTGCTGACCTGGAGAATGTACAGAGAGCTTTCGTGGCACACATAAGTACAATAAAACACCTAAATTACTGTGAATTGTTTTAGTTTTTTGACTTGTATTCCCTGGAACGCAGGCGGGAAAGATACATAATATACACCTGGAAAATCCTAGCAGGATTAGTACCAAATTTGCACACGAAAATCACTCCCTACGAAAGCAAAAGACTCGGCATGCAGTGCAACCTTCCTCCCCCCCTCCGATGAAAAGCAGAGTCGCCACGAACACGCTAAGAGATAACACAATAAGTGTCAGGGGCCCAAAACTGTTCATCTGCCTCCCAGAATACATAAGGGGGATTATCAATAGACCTCTGGCTGACTTCAAGAAGGCGCTGGGCAGGCACCTAAAGTCAGTACCTCACCAGCCGGGCTGTGGTTCGTACGTCAGTCTACGTGCGGCCAGCAGTAACAACCTGGTTGATCAGGCCCTGATCCACCGCGAGGCCTGGTCACAGGCCGGGCCTCGGGGACGTTGACCCCCGAAACCCCCTCCAGGTATACAATTTTTTTACATTAAAATTTACAGGCTGAGTATTATCGTTTTTCCAGCAAAAAACCCGGGATGTCACCCACAACGGTTGACTGAGACAGGTACCTGTTTTTTTCTATTAGTGTTGAGCAGTGGCAGCAGCAGTATAAGGTATATTACTCCGTACCAGGAAATCGAACCCGGAATCTTGTTATTGAGTCGAATACTCTCACTGGTGAGCTACGCGGCACTCCAACCTACCTGGTTGTGGGTGTCTGGGAGTGGAGTGGAGTTGAGAGAAAAGTGGAGTGTGGAGGGGAAGGGGGCGGGAGAATGTAACTGGGTTGACGGGTTGACAGGTAAAGGCTTTTGTGTGTTCTTGTACTAGTCCTGCTTGGCTGGCCTGTTTGCTACCTCCTTTACTTGTTCGCTTGTCTTCGTGTTCTTTTCTACCTCTTCTCGCCCTCCTGTCCCTCCTTCCCTCACTCTCCTTTCACTCCTTCCCTCACTCTCCCTCCTTCCTACACTTATATATTTCACGGAAGAATGGTTGAAGAATGATTGAAGAATGGGTTTTAACTAAACGATGTTTTCGGGGGTCAAGGCCCCCACGGCCCTTTCCCTGACCAGGCCTCTCACTAGTATATATTTCTTCCTGTCTAATTCACCATCTTTCTTTCATTCTTCCCCTGGCTCACTTTCATTCTCCCCTTAGCTCATTCATTCAGTCTCTTGGTGTAATTGAGGTTAAATGGCCACCCGGCCGCCTCTATTACCACTACCACCATCACAACTATTACCATTACCACCATCACAACTATTACCACCAAAGAATACTACATATGGTCTTGGTCTGCGATTTATTGGTGGTTTGCTCCGCTGTCTGCCCATGTGTCTGTTCACGGGGCCAGCACCATAACAACTGAGGGTACCCCTGTGGGCACGCCAAAGGCAGGTGCGTTTGAAAACGGGGTCAGCGTCTTGACCCTAACATTCCCAAGCCGTGAGAGAGTAACGACTCTACATGACACCATGACCACCATCACCACCACTATCATCACCACAACTTACCCACAACTATAGTAAGTTTATGTACAGGTACACACAAATAGTTACATAAATTATTATACATAGTAAAAGTCAGTGATTTATTTCCATTGTGGTCCTTGTAATATCTTATTATTTAAACCTTAAAAGTTATCGCCATCATAACTTAACCACAACTATCACCTCCATCACTTGCCCACCATCATCACTACCCACAGCTATCACCACCATCACTACCCACAACTATCACCACCATCACTACCCACAACTATCACCACCATCACTACCCACAACTATCACCACCATCACTACCCCCAACTATCACCACCATCACTACCCACAACTATCACCACCATCACTACCCACAACTATCACCACCATCACTTCCCACATCTATCGCCACCATCACTACCCACAACTATCGCCACCATCACTACCCAAAACTATCGCCACCATCACTACCCACAACTATCGCCGCCACCACTACCCACAACTATCGCCACCATCATTACCCACAACTATCGCCACCATCATTACCCACAACTATCGCCACCATCATTACCCACAACTATCGCCACCATCACTACCCACAACTATCGCCACCATCACTACCCACAACTATCGCCACCATCACTACCCACAACTATCGCCACCATCACTACCCACAACTATCGCCACCATCACTACCCACAACTATCGCCACCATCACTACCCACAACTATCGCCACCATCACTACCCACAACTATCGCCACCATCACTACCCACAACTATCGCCACCATCACTACCCACAACTATCGCCACCATCACCACCACAACTACACCTAATTGTTGCTCCGGTGGTTTGACTTGGTCCTGCCTGCCGGGGTCACCTCATGGACAAGAACCCGGCCAGGACCACTACGGTGAATCACACTCGCTCTTACTTAGGTGAGACCTTGGTCCTTCCCCTCCCCTCTCCCCCACCCCTCTCCCTCTCATGCTTCGTCGCTTCCTTTTTCCCTCTCCATCCATATTCTCTCCCAATTTCTGTTCTTTCTCTCCTCTCCTCTGTGCCCTTCCCCTCTCCACTTTCCTGTTTATCTTTCTCCTCAGTTCTTCTAGTCATTCTCTTCTTTATTCTCGTTCCTTCCCTCTACTCTCCGTGGGAGGATAGTAAAACATCTTGAACCATGCAATAATCGCGAACAAGTGATACAAGTTGCACAACCACGGAAGGAGTTGAATGATAGCTCTAGGCCTTGTTGCAATCAACACATGAGCTTGCTATGTTGCAGAAATGAGTAGGAAGTCCAGGTACATCTGTTCAAGGGAAAGACTCCAGCTGGAGTCGTTCCCTTGGACGGATCTACTTGGATTTCCTACTGTTTCTGCTCCTGGTGTTTGCAGCATGGTAGGCCTAGAGCTATCATTCAGAGTCCCCCCCCCATCATCCCCCGTGGTTGTTCTTCATCAGAGCATGGGCACGGAACTCTCAGCTTCACTAATTGCGGATTTCCAGGACTGTCATATCCATTCCTCTCGTCTGTTCCTTCATCTTTTCTATTTCCCTTCCTCTATTATCCCCTCTTCCCTTCCTTCATCTTCCTCTTCTTTTCCCTTCCCCTTTCCATCTATCGTCTGTCTCAAGAGGAGGGAGGGTGGGAGATAGACGAGTATCCTACTAGAAGAGGATGTAGTCAGATGTTGACGCGTTGTGCAGGGGCACCTTCTTCTTGTTCCCTCTTCCTCTATCTTCCCTGTTCCTTCCTACTCCCATCCTTTCCATCTGCCTCAAGAGAGAGGGTGGGTGGGGAGAGATGTAGACGAGTATCCTACTGGAAGAGGATGTTGAGGCGCTGTGCGGGGCACCTTGCTGTTCCCCTCCCACCTTCTACTCCCCTTACCTCCTCCCTAACAGGCTGACACTCCTGCTCACTCTAGTTTGAGTCTGGCAGTAGGACGGTGGTGTCTCTCGCAGTGAGCGTTCTCGCTCTAATGTTCTCGTGGTTTTAGTGTGATAGTGAAAACGGTGCTTAAGAAGTATTGTGTGCAGTGCTCGAGACGTATTGTGTACAGTGCTCGAGACGTATTGTCGTGTGCAGCGCTCGAGACATTGTGGTGTGCAGCGTTCGAGACATTGTGGTGTGCAGCGCTCGAGACATTGTGGTGTGCAGCGCTCGAGACATTGTGGTGTGCAGTGTACTGTGCTCGGTGGATAATCCTAGGCTCAATACATGGTCGCAAACTTTTCACAGTGAGGAATACTTTTGTGTTGTCAACATGAGCAGTAAGACTGCGCTGGGGACCAAGTCTTCATTTGTTAGTTTGAGCTGTCTTGATCGCTCTTTTTTTTTTTACACCTGTTTCAGTGGTGTACTCGCCTAGTTGTGTTTGCAGGGGGTCAAACTATAGCTCTTGGCCCTGCGTATTTGTTGCTATTGACTAATTATCAGCAAATTAACAAAATAATCTAAACAAATAGTGTTTAACTGGAAACTGAACCACTGTGTGGCTAAAGTGGCAGATCAGCCAGACTGTGATGGATACGTGGGTCAGCCGGCCGCCAGCAGCAACAACCTGGTTGACCTGGCAGGCACCACAGTCCTGGCCAAGGACTGTGGTGCTTGCCATGTCAACTGTAGAAGTACTATGTAACGTGGGTGTGACTTGGACTTGCCTAGCATGGGCCAGTAGGCCTGCTGCAGTGTTCCTTCTTTCTTATGTTCTTATGTTAACGTGTTTGTAGTTGGTGCGCGTCGTAAGCTGCCATTTACGTCACCCAGCTTGGCATGTATCCTGGATGTGGCTCGTGGAAACCAGTATTACTAAATTATTCTGATTTTCTTGTGGTCATTTGTGCACTATTTTTTTTTTTTTTACTAAAGGCAAGTGGGCATTTGTTTATAAATCGAAGGACAGGTGGACCTTTTATGACAAACTGAGGGACAGGTGGGCATTTGTTGACAAACTGGGGGGGAAGGCAGATGGACATTTGTTGACAAACTGAAGACAGGTTACCTGTAGTAGATTTGGGGGTCACCACCTCTGTGGCGCGGTCCCAGACCAAGCCTCAGGGTTGACACCGTGGTCAACCAAGTTGTGCAGTCTAACGTAAGTACTTTAATGGAAGGACTTTGTAAACTTCACTGTTGAAGCCAGCCAGGGATATGTAGGTAATGTATGAAAGGAGGGTTTGAGAGATCCTGAGCCCCTTTACACTTACTTGGTTATCTTTAGTGCATTCATCGTGCCCTGATTTTCATTGTGGGTATATTGCACAGTTTGCAGAGCCTCTTGCTCTTTCAGGTTACCTGTAGTTGCTTCCAGGGGTCACCATCTCCCCCGGCCTGGTCCCAGACCAGGTAGCAATTTCGGTATGCAGATTTGGAACCAATCCCTCCAAAACAAAAATCAGATGAATATTTTGATTCGGCTTTGTCGCCTACGTCACAGGGAGTACCATTCAAGGACTTCATGCTTTTCCAATATAATTTAAGTCCTAGATGAATTTATGCTGGCAGTGAAGGGACATTATTTTACAAATTTTGTAGTCACTTGTTTAGAAATTGCGTTGACATTTTTTTACAGACCTGCGATAAACATGGATATCATTAACAAACTGTTGCACGCCTGCAGCAAACTGTTTACACAGTGTGTAAACATGTTCAAAACAGAAGAGCGCTCTTTTGGTTACACATTTCAATAGTTTTAGTTGTTAGTGTATTTGGCTTACTTTTGATGACATGGGACTGAGCTACTGAACGCCACTGGTGTAGTCGAAGCTTTGACATTCAAAAATCGAAAATCAGAACCTAGTTGTTGGGCCTGTGTACAAACCACTGCTGTTGGGCGATTTCAGTTTGAGGCTCAAATGGAGGAATGTAGCAAGGACTGTAATTCCCGAGTCCCTAGAGTTAGTTTGGAGGAAGAATTTCACACGACGGAATTATTAAATTTCTGCCAGCTGATAGCTGAGCCGACAAGAGTGTAGAAACACACTAGACCTTGTTTACCAACACTGAGGACCTGATCCGGGGCATAGTTATCGAAGATTGCAATCTCAGTCCACAACATAATCAAGGTATAGACCTCCGTGCACAGTGGCCTGGGACAGAAACACGCTCAATCGTGAGGGCGAATTCAACAAATTCAACTTTTAACTAGAACATCAAATGGGATCAAATAAATCATGACTTTAACGAAATACGTTGGGAAGACGATACTATCATAGCCGATCTAAACCTCGGGAGGCTAAGCTCATTGTGCAGGAAGTATACACCAGACACGTACCTCTATGGCAGAGAAGATGCAAACTCGGAACAGAGAGGCACTCCCTCTATAGATGAAGACGACAGATATCAAATCTTATCGAAGGCAGCACACAATGCACGAAAGGAAACTGTGGCTAGAGGAGTGGAGAACACCAAGCACAAACTGGTTACATCATGTAGAACCATAAATGTAATTAGGAGAAATCCCAAATACTTCTGTTATGGAAAATCCAGAGCAAAAACTTCTCAGTATAGGGCCTTTAATTAAAGGAGATGGAATATACACTGATGATAGTAATGAATGGAATACTGAAAACAGTACGACTGTATTCAGTGAACCACTCGTCAGTCTACAGATCGAAGATCCAAAAAATTGTTCATCAGTGAGACTCAACATCCCTATAATTTCTGGTGTAGCCGTCTTCCCAGTTGACTTTGAAGAAGCCATCAATAACATGCCCGTGTATTCGCCCAGGGAACAAGCTCGTAGAAATCAATATTGATTAAAAATTGCAAGAAACCACTATCTTGGGGGCTTTAGTGCATTATGGAGGAGCCTAGACACTGATATCATCCCATACTCACCACTGACATTGCCTCGCATAACGAAGTTGGAGGTAAAGCAGTTGTTTCGAAAAAAAACTACAAATCAGTATCACTAACGTCACACTAGTCCAAAGAATAAAGCTTGCCAGTCACATGGAGATGCAACAGTTACACAATCCAGGACAGCATGGGTTTAGAGCAGGTCGCTCCTGCCTTTCACATTTGTTAAACCATTTCAGTACGGTCTTAAATGCACCGGAAGACAAGCTAAATGCTAATGTTGTGCACTGATTTCGCAAAAACTTTCTACAAGTGCGACCACGGTGTGATAGCGCATAAAATGCGTACAAGAGGAATAACTGGTAAAGTGGTAGATGGATATTTAACATCTTAACAAATGGAACCCAGAGAGAAGTAAACAGTCAAATCAGAGGCTGCCACAGCAAAAAACTGTTCCTCAAAGCACAGTACTCTCCCCTCACTTGCGTATCTCATTCTTGTATCCAACATAGACAAGAACATAAATCATAGCACAGTAACATCCTTTGCTGATGACATCAGAATCTCCGTGAAAGTGGCGTCCATCGAAGACAAGTGAATCTTCAAGAGGATATAGTCTTCCAGTTGGTGTCAGGTAGTAAAAACTTTCGCTGCCTGTATACATAACACATGACATCCCTACAACTGTACTTTTTGGAACGTAGGCGAGAAAGGTACATCATACTTGATACATGTATCTTGAAAGTTTTGGAGGGACTGGTTCCTAACATGCACACTGGAATCATTCCAGTTGAGAGTTATCAGATTGTGGAAAGTACCCTTGATAAAAAGCAGGGGCGTAACGAGTACACAGAGAACTCGACGAGTGTCGGAGGTCCCCGACTCTTCAACTCCCTCCGCGCATAAAGGGAATTGTCAATAAACCTTTGGCTCTCTTCAGAAGGGTGCTGGAGAAGTTCCTGTAATCGGTTCCTGACTAGCCGGACTATAGTTCGTATGTTGCACTGCATGCTTTCAACAGTAACAGCCTGGTTGATTAGGTTTTTAATCCACCGGGAGGCATGGTCTGGGACCGGACCGGGGGGAGTGTTAACACCAATACGCATCCTTCTGGTGACCAATTCAGTAGTGCCGAGCCTGTAACGAGGGCTGGCCAAACCATTGGTGCCGAAGGTCACTTGTGTGAGCGGGGTTAGGTGTGAACCTGTGAGGGACTACGGCAGTAGCGACTGCTGGCGGAATCGGTGGTGTGGGTGATTCCGGCAGTTGTGGTAGTTCTGGTGCACACACGAAATACACTTGATGGCAAGTAGGATCATCAAAAGAAACCACCACCTCCTGCCCGTCCTCTCAAGAGGAACAATGATGGAAGAAAGATTGTTTTAATGTTTTTAAAACCCAACTGGACCACTATCTCAGGCAAGCACCTGATCGGCCAGGCCCTAATGGTTACGTGGACCTGCGAGACGCTAGCAACAACCTGGTTGATCAGGAGGTTAACAGAAGCCTAGCCTCAGGCTAGGTTTTAGAGGTGGTAATCCTCAAAATCGGTCATAGGTAAACCAAAGGTAGCATGTATATACTAAAGTTGAAACTGGAAGAGGTAACAGAAAACGGGAGCCACTGAGGATAAACGTGTTGTACAGTACCTGGCAATTTAATTATGTACCGCATATCTAAATTGACTAGTCTGTTATTTAAAGCAGAATGTGCTCAAAAGTGGGTCTATCCCGCCAGGATAAGGATGCCTGGTCACTACCCGTGTGTATGATGTGGCCGGTTCTGGACATAAGCCGATTTCTCGTATACACAAACCGGCTTAAGTCTACCTGCAGAGCATTCCGGGGATCAACACCCCCGCGGCCCGGTCCACGACCAGGCCTCCCGGTGGATCAGGGCCTGATCAATGAGGCTGTTACTGCTGGCCGCACGTAGTCCAACGTACGAACCACAGCCCGGCTGATCCGCATGCAAGGTCAGCAGAATGACTCAGTAACGGTCAGTGATCACGTAGGGAGGCTGTGACTCAGTAACAGTTATACTGAAATACTACTACTGACACAACCAGGGGTCTATTGGTAATGCCCCTTATGGCTGATGGGGGGCTATTGAACAGTCTTGGGCCCCGGACACTTATTGTGTTTTCTCTTTAGTGTACCAGTGGCGCCCTACTTTTCACTGGGGGTATGTTGCATCGCCTGCCAAGTCTTTTGCTTTTGTAGGGAGTGATTTCTGTGTGCAAATTAGGAACCAGTCCCTCCAGAGTCTTGCAGGTGTAGATTATGATATCTCTCTCTCGCCTGCGCTCCAGTGAGTACAAGTCAAGTGCTTCCAGGCGTTCCCAGTAGTTAAGGTGTTTGATGGAACTTATATGTGCAGTAAAGGTTTGTATAGAACAAAAACAGCTTGCGAGTTAGGACAGGTAGAACAGTAATGGTGAATAAGTATGTGAAGAAGGTAGGTGTAGACACGATGTAAGAGGGTTGCATGCACCGTGGTGAATCCAGACTAGTAAAGCACAGTTACTGTCTTTGGGCTGCCTGTCTAGTTTTTGTCCTCGTTGCAACATAATCACATATTGTCTTTCAAGAGGAAACTTGATTAGTTCCTCAAACTCCATGACGAACAGGATTGCGGTGCCTCTTGTGTTCAGCGAGCACCATAACCTAAATTACCAGGCCACGGCAACCAGGAGGCTTGGTCTGAGACCGGGCCGCGTGGGCGTCGTCCACAAACCCGTCACCAGTCAGACAGCTGCACAACCATTTATCCTCAATGCTTTTGTGTGTGTGTATATATATATATATATATATATATATATATATATATACATATATACATATATACATATATATATATACATATATACATATATATATATACATATATACATATAATATATACATGTATATAATATATATATACATATATATATATATATATATATATATATATATATATATATATATATATATATATATATATACACACACACACATACATACACTCAGTGTTGCGATCCAGAGGGAAAATGCCTGCAGCATTCTGGGCACGCGGCCCACTGCCGGGGAGCTGGACGAAGTATTTGACATGTAGCTCTGAGTTGTTATCTATGTTGTTTTACTCCATATTGTATTCTTGTCAATGTATTTTGTCAATATGTTTTGTTTTGAAATAAAGTATATACAAAATCAAAAGATGGGGTGGTAGGGGAAGTGGAATATTCAAATATAAATATAAATATAAATATAAATATAAATATAAATATAAATATATATATATATATATATATATATATATATATATAATGGAGGGAGAGGGCAGATATATTTTTAACATTGAATAAATCATTAGCGTTGTGCTACTTTATTCTATGATAGTTACACAGTGGGAACAAAAACTAACACGGAGAATAATAAAAGAGAGAGGGAAGGGCCCGTCTGGCACCCGCCTCGCTGTCATGTAAACAACATAAATTACAAAAACTGGACTTTATTTTTTTTTTTCAGGGTCTGCCTGTCAGCTCCACCCCCTTCTCTCTGGGGACGGTACTCACCTAGTTCAGTTTTCATGGGAGGGGGTTAGATTCATAGCTCCTGGATCCGCTTCTCGTCTATTATCGAGCGGTTTGCTTGTTTTTGGCCTTTAGGGCCTGACATTACCTACTCTTGAAATTGTTTATAGTGTTTGCGTCCACCATCCAAGAATGAAAGAAGTAAATATGATAATGGTATACAGTACCGACGAGTTGATAAACAAGACACACCTGCAACACTTGGGTATCTTTATTCCGGAACAGTGTTCTAAACTATGAAGCAAAACTCTTCTCCAGGATGAGGGACTGACCACCTCAAAACTACGTCTTCAAGGGTGATGGACTAAGTACATCGTCTTTACATCTCTACTGCTTCTGCTGCCTCTGTACTGAAGAAGCCTACTGTGTAGGTGAAACGTTTCGGAATAAAGATACCTAACTGTTGCACATGTCTTATCAATGAAAGGACTTGCTAACGTACGAAACTGTGCAGTGTTTTAAATAACATGTTTATTTTTTCACTATAATCTACCTTGTCCATAATTACTCTCGCATTTGCTTTGTTTCGTAAGGTGAAGTCCAGGATCTGTCCTTAATTCGTGGTATAACTTAACAAATCTTTGAGGACAATTGTGTTGCAGAGTCTGCAACACAATTGTCCTGCCTCAATTTTGTATCTGGAGGATGCAGTGGTTGTAGTGGTCCTCTGGTTTCTGCTTGCTAGCTTCCTTCCAATCTTTTTTTTTTACTCGCCAATAATAAGAAAGGCAAGACTTAAGCACCCACCAGCAGACACAATGTTGACTGTACAAAGTTTCCAAGAGGAAACTAGACCAGTTTCCGCTAATGCTACTTCTGTTGCTGCTTCTCTCTACTGTTCGTTGTTTCTGTTATCGCTGCTGCTGTTTCTCCTGCTGCCGCTATTCCTGTTGGTGTTGCACTTGAAACCCCTCATCACAGTGTGTACCCAGAGAGGGTGTCAGTCCTCAAGCGACACCTACACACCTCACTGGTATCCTACACACCTCGCCTTTTTTTTCACACTGGGATTTTACAAGGTGAGTTAAGGGCTCTTAGCTTTATTTACAAGCTAAGAGTTGTTACTTACATCAGCTCATTTTAAAGCTGTCCGCTCTATCTTTCTTCTTTTTCTTTCTCTATTTTTCTTAGCTTTCTCTTTTTTTTTCTTAGCTTTCTCTTTTTTGTTTTCTCTTTTTCTTTCTCTTTCTTTTTTCTTCCTCTTTTTTTTTCTTTCTCTTTTTATATTTTTTTCTCGCTTCTTTGACCGGGCCGCGGGGGCGTTAACTACCAAAAGTAGCCTTCAGGTATCCACCGTTGCTCTCCTTCCACCATTCCCTTCTCTCTATTCCCCTCCCTCCCTTTCTCCATCCACCACTCTCCCTCCACCAATAGACCCTTGGTTGTCTTCAAGAGGGAGCTGGACAGTACCGGATCAGCCGGGCTGTGGTTCATACGTTGGACTGCGTGCGGCCAGCAGTAACAGCCTCGTTGATCAGGCCCTGATCCACCGGGAGGCCTGGTCATGGAACGGGCCGCGGGGACGTTGATCCCCGGAACACCCTCCAGGTAGACTCCAGGTAGGTAGGTTATCCTCTCCCTCCACGGTTATCTTTCCCTCCATTATCCTCCCCCTGTCCCCTCCACCATTATATTCTCCCTTCATCTTCTCCCCTCCACCATTATATTCTCCCTTAATTATCTTCTCCCCCTCCACCATTATATTCTCCCTCGTTCCCTCTACCATTATACTTTCCCCCCTCTCCATTATGCTCTCCCTCCACCATTATCCTCGCTCCGTCCACCATTATCTTTTCCCTCGTGAAAAAGGCGAGAGGTACATTTTGTTCACTAAATATACATTTATTCATAATATAATTTATATTCATTACCTTTCCGTGGTATTAGTGACAAGAGTTAAGTTTATTCATGTATGTTGTGGGTAGCGTTTGTGGTGGACATCTGAAGGATGTTTTCAGGGGTCAACGCCCCCGCGAACCGGTCTATCACCAGGCCTCTGGGAGACTGAAGGCCTGATCAGCCAGGAAGTTACTGCTGGCCGCACGGAGTTTAACATACTAACCACAGCCCGGCTGATCAGGAACCGACTCGAGGAATTTGTGAAGTTCCTTCTTGAAGCCAGCAATGAGGAGGGGGTTGCTGGTAATTCCTTTTGTATATGACGGGAAGCCTCTTGCACTTATTGTTCTCATTGTGTACTCAAGGTACCCAGCTCATCCTTGGGAGTACTTGCACCATGTGCCCAGCTGCTTGCTTTCCTGGTGGTTTTAAGTTAGCCCACCTTGTCACGTAAATGTATATTAACGTATATTTAACCTCATATAAGCAAAATTTTTTACAAGTTTGGCAGCGCTGTCTGTGGGCAAACCTTAAGGGACGTCTAAATCTGTAAGAATATCAGGCGTGGTGTGAGAACCCCTCTTCTCCAGGTGGAGCCTGCGTTCTTGAACCCACTATCTGCCCTTCGTGCATTAATGCGCTCATTAGAACTTGACAAATTTAAAAAACAATGACTGTGGTTAATGTTTAGGTATAAAGTATTGCTTAAGAACATAAAAAGAGGAGGAACACTGCAGCAAGCCTGATGGCCCATACTAGGCAGGTCTTTCTGAAACCCACGAACATAAATATTGGTGAATATGAAAGTGGTATATAAATAGTGCTATACACTGCAAGAGAAGGTTGACAGCTAAGAGATGAGATAGTGGGCAGTAAGATTTAAACGCAGGAGGCACAAGTGATTAAAAGTAATATCGAGAAAACGAGCGAAAGAGAGAACGAGAAACTGGTTGAGAAAATAAATTAAGGTTAAGGTGTAGGCGAGTGTAGTGGATGGTATCAGCGACTGGTGTCCTTCAACGAGTGATGGGACACTGCCTACCACACGGGTCTTCATCCCCCCTTCCTTCCTTTCCCCAGTGTACTAAACATTTTAGATGAGAATATCAGTTTGTTTTGAAAGCTAAGATCTTTCCTAGGCTCATTGTACAAACTTTGAGATATTATCCTACCTCTGGTTATTTTACAAACCAAGGTCTCTTATCCAACCCTAATTCATTTTACAGTGCAAGAGCTGCTTTCCTAACCTAGCTCATTTTACAAGTTACTGGAGTTAACTCCTGATAAGCCAGGCTGTGGTGCAAACGTTGGCTTCTATAAGGTCAAAACCAACAGCCTAATTGAGGCGATCAACCAGGTGGTTTGGTCTGGGACCTGACCGCGGGGAGTGTGACCCTCGGCAGTATGAAAGTTTATACATTTGAAGATAGCCTGGTTATTACCTGACATGACAAAAATATTTAATTTAAAAGTATCGCTAAAAAGATGCACTCGTGGAGAGATGAGGGAAAACAACGAGAATAAAATAAGTAGAATTTGGTGGAGAGGAAGGTGTGGGTGATGGTGAAGGTGGGTGTCAGGGGAAGGTGGTGGTGAAGGTGGGTGTCAGGGGAAGGTGGTGGTGAAGGTGGGTGTCAGGGGAAGGTGGTGGTGAAGGTGGGTGTCAGGGGAAGGTGGTGGTGAAGGTGGGTGTCAGGGGAAGGTGGTGGTGAAGGTGGGTGTCAGGGGAAGGTGGTGGTGAAGGTGGGTGTCAGGGGAAGGTGGTGGTGAAGGTGGGTGTCAGGGGAAGGTGGTGGTGAAGGTGGGTGTCAGGGGAAGGTGGGTGTCAGGGGAAGGTGGTGGTGAAGGTGGGTGTCAGGGGAAGGTGGTGGGGTGAAAGGGATAAGACAAAGGTGTGTGAAGGCAGCGAGGTAGGGAGAGCAGTGTAAAATAAATGCCGAGGAGGACGGGATCACTGGGGTGTTGTGAGAAGGGTGAATTGGTGGATAAAAAGAAGTTTAAGATAGAACAAGAGTAGCGGCACCTGCAAGAACAGACAGCAAATCTTTGCCACCTTCACTGTTGTTGTCTCAGCAGACTCCTCTGTTTCACATATAGAACAGCACCAGCTAAGATAAGCTTGCCCCTCTTAAGAACAAAATCTAAGCCTATGTTGCTCACATGGTCTCTCCAGAGTTCTTCCACGAGTGGAAACAAATCACAACGCTGAATTAGTGTCAGCAGTCGAAGACTCCTCAATGCTATCTTCAAGAGGGAACTTAATGAGTTCTAATAATTTCTGACCATTTGGGTTATGATTCATACGTTGCACTGCGTGCGGCTAGCAATGACAGCCTGGTTGATCAGACCTTGATCCTCCAGGAGGCTTTAAATTGGACCGGGCCGCGGGGGCATTGACCCTCGGGGTATTATAAAGCATATAAATATTAGAAGTCAGGTGGAGAGGTGAGGTGATACTAGGATTGGACAAGACCGAGGTCACTCCGCTAGGACGCTATGCCTTCTCGCAAACTGGATTTCTCGCGTTCGGCTTGCAGTAAATGTCTCAATTTAAGTTTTTGTTAGGATTGATTTGTCTCTTATCAATATAAATTAACGAATTATAACGTACCACAACGCCAAAAACGAAATAAAAATATACCTTTACCTTTGACATGTCTTTGAGTTAAGAACATAAAAATTCCATAAATAAATTATGTAGATCAGGACGAAAACAAGTTAGGCAGGATCAGTCACTAGTGACATGGTTCTCAAACACGTACCTCTGAGTTACGAGTTTTTCTACTACCAGAGCCCGGCCTTAGGCTATGCTCGTCTGAAGGACGCTTACGGGGGGAGGGGTCAGTACCTCTGCGGCCTGGTCCCAGACCTTAGAGGATCAAGGCTTGATCAACCAGGCTGTCACTGCTGGCATCAAGCAGTCCAACATACCAACCACAACCCGGCTGGTCAGGCAATGATTTGAGGAACTTGTCCAGTTTCCTCTTGAAGAATGTATAAACACACGTCGTTCTAATTCCCTCCACCAACCCCCACTCACTCGTTCCCATTCCCACCAGCTACCCTCACTCGTTCCCATTCCCACCAGCTACCCTCACTCGTTCCCATTCCCACCAGCTACCCTCACTCGTTCCCATTCCTACCAGCTACCCTCACTCGTTCCCATTCCCACCAGCTACCCTCACTCGTTCCCATTCCCACCAGCTACCCTCACTCGTTCCCATTCCCACCAGCTACCCTCACTCGTTCCCATTCCCACCAGCTACTCTCACTCGTTTCCATTCCCGCCAGCCACCCTCACTCGTTTCCATTCCCGCCAGCTACCCTCACTCGTTTCCATTCCCGCCAGCTACCCTCACTCCCATTCCCACCAGCTACCCCCACGCCCATTCCTACCCATTACCCGCCCAGATTCCTCTAAAAATCACTATCGTACCTTCTGGTTGGACCCATGGTGAGTGATATTGTTCGCATGATTCAGGGTGGCGCTGTGGGTGTGCCAAGTGGCACCTCTGTGTTGCTCCTAGCCTAACATTCGTCTTGCTTGGCACCGGCACTCTGGTTGAAGGCCCTTGTAGGGTTGGGTGCGTCTTTTATAAAGCTTGGTTATGTTTGGTGTTTGCCTGGTCAACCAGGCTTTTGCTGCTGGTGACCCGCTGCCCCACATCCATCACAGCCTGGTTGATCTGCATACAATTGTTATGAGAATAGGTGACTCTTTCTGACTGGCAAGCCTCCAGTTATGCAGGGCATTGTGGGTAGCCTTAACATTAGGGTAATTAAGGGTGCGATTCGCGGGCCAAAAGCAGCAAAACCCTGGTTGACCAGGCAAACACCAAACATAACCAAGCTTTATAAAAGGCGCACCCAACCTTACAAGGGCCTTCAACCAGAGTGCCGGTGCCAAGCAAGACAAATGTTAGGCTAGGAGCAACACAAAGGTGCCACTTGGCACACCCACAGCGCCACCCTGAATCATGCGAACAAAGGTACTAATAAAAATACCTTAATCGCTTAAATAGGCTTTAAAGTATATATACTGATGTACATACATCTAGGTCTATATACATTGAAATGTTTATTAGTGTCCTTTTGTTGAATTTACACGTTTTTTTTTTAACTAATTACTGGAAAACAATAACGTGATTAATTCGTGTAAATAACAGATAGCAAGCTCTTACTTGTACCCCAGCACCATGAGTGCGGGCACATGAGTAGGTACACGACGTGTAGGCCAGGTAGCAGCCCCCACTTCTACCACAGCACCACCATGTTAAGTATTGTAACCAGGATGTTGACTTAGTGGTGTGAGGCTCCACTTGACGGACCAGGATTCAGGCCCACGTGGATGAGCACGCACGTTCGCACATCCAGTGACCTACACAGTAAATTAGTTAGTGTTGGCGCTTCCCATTTTTTGTTCTCGTTCCTTCTCTTTCCTCTCATCATATCTTCCATCACTCTCCATTCCTTTGATTGCTTGTTTTAGTGTACTCGCCGGCTACCTTTGATGAGTTGAAACTCGTCTAAGGTAGCTGTACTTTGCAAGTTTCACAGATTTCTGTAATGTCATGTGTGGATAGATGTTTGGGTACGTGTTATACCTGTTATGGAAACTTACTGGAAGACCAAATAACTTTCACAGGGTAACAGTAAATAAGCAGTACGAGACACAGACAGAGACAGACAGACAGACAGAGACAGACATAGACAGAGACAGACAGAGAGACAGAGACAGACACAGACAGAGAGAGACAGACAGACAGAGACAGAGACAGAGACAGACACAGACAGAGACAGACACAGACAGAGACAGACACAGACAGAGACAGACACAGACAGACACAGACAGAGACAGACACAGACAGAGACAGACACAGACAGACGCAGACAGAGACAGACACAGACAGAGAGAGACAGACAGACACAGACAGAGAGAGACAGACAGACACAGACAGAGAGAGACAGACAGACACAGACAGAGAGAGACAGAGACAGACACAGACAGAGAGAGACAGACACAGACAGAGAGAGAGAGACACAGACAGAGAGAGACAGACACAGACAGAGAGAGACAGACAGAGACAGACACAGACAGAGACAGACACAGACAGAGACAGACACAGACAAACACACACACAGAACACACACACACAGACAGACACACAGCCAGCACAGACAAACAGCAGACAGCACACAGCAGACAGACAGCCAGCCAGACAGACAGCCACAGCCAGACGACAGCCAGCCAGACAGCACACAGCCAGACAGACACAGCCAGACAGACAGACACAGCCAGCAGACAGACACAGCCAGACAGACAGACACAGCCAGACAGACAGACACAGCCAGACAGACAGACACAGCCAGACAGACACAGCCAGACAGACAGACACAGCCAGACAGACAGACACAGCCAGACAGACAGACACAGCCAGACAGACAGACACAGCCAGACAGACAGACACAGCCAGACACAGACACAGCCAGACAGACAGACACAGCCAGACAGACAGACACAGCCAGACAGACAGACACAGCCAGACAGACACAGCCAGACAGACAGACACAGCCAGACAGACAGACACAGCCAGACAGACAGACACAGCCAGACAGACAGACACAGCCAGACAGACCAGACACAGCAGACACGACAGCAGCGCAAAAGCCAGACAGACAGACACAGCCAGACAGACAGACACAGCCAGACAGACAGACACAGCAGACAGACACAGCCAGACAGACACAGCCAGACAGACACAGCCAGACAGACACAGCCAGACAGACACAGCCAGACAGACACAGCCAGACAGACACAGCCAGACAGACACAGCCAGACAGACACAGCCAGACAGACACCACCAGACACAGCCAGACAGACACAGCCAGACACACAGACACAGCCAGACAAGACACAGACAACAGACACAGCCAGACAGACACAGCCAGCAACACAGCCAGACAGACAGACACAGCCAGACAGACACAGCACAGCACAGACACAGCCAGACAGACACAGCCAACACAGACACAGCCAGACAGACAGCACAGCCAGACAGACAGACACAGCCAGACAGACAGACACAGCCAGACAGACAGACACAGCCAGACAGACAGCACACAGCCAGACACAGCACACCAGACACAGCCAGACAGACAGACACAGCCAGACAGACAGACACAGCAGACAGACACAGCCAGACAGACAGACACAGCCAGACAGACAGACACAGCCGACAGACACAGCCAGACCAGACCCGCCAGCACAGACACAGCCAGCACGAGCAGACAGACACAGCCAGACAACAGACACAGCCAGACAGACAGACACAGCCAGACAGACAGACACAGCCAGACACACAGACACAGCCAGACACACAGACACAGCCAGACACACAGACACAGCCAGACACACAGACACAGCCAGACACACAGACACAGCCAGACACACAGACACAGCCAGACACACAGACACAGCCAGACACACAGACACAGCCAGACACACAGACACAGCCAGACACACAGACACAGCCAGACACACAGACACAGCCAGACACACAGACACAGCCAGACACACAGACACAGCCAGACACACAGACACAGCCAGACACACAGACACAGCCAGACACACAGACACAGCCAGACACACAGACACAGCCAGACACACAGACACAGCCAGACACACAGACACAGCCAGACACACAGACACAGCCAGACACACAGACACAGCCAGACACACAGACACAGCCAGACACACAGACACAGCCAGACACACAGACACAGCCAGACACACAGACACAGCCAGACACACAGACACAGCCAGACACACAGACACAGCCAGACACACAGACACAGCCAGACACACAGACACAGCCAGACACACAGACACAGCCAGACACACAGACACAGCCAGACACACAGACACAGCCAGACACACAGACACAGCCAGACACAGACACAGACATACACACAGACACAGACATACACATACACACAGACACAGACATACACATACACACAGACACAGACATACACATACACACAGACACAGACATACACAGACACACAGACACAGACATACACATACACACAGACACAGACATACACAGACACAGACATACACACAGACACAGACATACAGACACAGACATACACACAGACACAGACATACACACAGACACAGACATACACACAGACACAGACATACACACAGACACAGACATACACACAGACACAGACATACACACAGACACAGACATACACACAGACACAGACATACACACAGACACAGACATACACACAGACACAGACACAGACATAGACACAGACAGACATAACCGCGGCAGCATATGGGCGACTGGCAAACCTAAGATTAGCGTTCCGTTACCTTAACAAGGAATCGTTCAAGACACTGTATACCGTATACGTCAGGCCCATACTAGAGTATGCAGCACCAGTCTGGAACCCACACCTGGTCAAGCACGTCAAGAAACTAGAGAAAGTGCAAAGGTTTGCGACAAGGTTAGTTCCACAACTCAGGGGTCTGTCTTATGAAGAAAGGTTGAGGGAAATAGGACTAACAACACTGGAGGAAAGAAGGGTCAGAGGAGACATGATAACGACATACAAAATACTGCGGGGAATTGACAAGGTAGATAGTGACAGGTTGTTTCAGAGAGGGAACACAGAAACAAGGGGACACAACTGGAAGCTGAAGACTCAGATGAGTCAAAGGGATGTCAGGAAACATTTCTTCAGCCACAGAGTAGTCAGGAAGTGGAATGGACTAGAGAAAGATATAGTGGAGGCAGGAACCATACATAGTTTTAAGACAAGGTATGATAAAGCTCATGGAGCAGGGAGAGCAGAGACCCAGTAGCAGACAGCGAAGAGGCGGGGCCAGGAGCTGAGTCTCGACCCCTGCAACCACAATTAGGTGAGTAATTAGGCGAAGTACAAGACAACACACAGACACAGACATACACACAGACACAGACATACACACAGACACAGACATACACAGACACAGACATACACACAGACACAGACATACACACAGACACAGACATACACACAGACACAGACATACACACAGACACAGACATACACACAGACACAGACATACACACAGACACAGACATACACACAGACACAGACATACACACAGACACAGACATACACACAGACACAGACATACACACAGACACAGACATACACACAGACACAGACATACACACAGACACAGACATACACACAGACACAGACATACACACAGACACAGACATACACACAGACACAGACATACACACAGACACAGACACAGACATACACACAGACACACACACAGACATACACACAGACACACACACGGGGCCAGGAGCTATGACTCGACCCCTGCAACAACAACTAGGTGAGTACACAGACACAGACATACACACAGATTGACATACACACACACACACACACACACACACACACACACACATATACATATCCCCCTAGTTATATATTTACCCTTCAAGGAAGGTTTAGGTAGGTTTATGCAGTTAGTAACTAATATTAGAGAAGTAACCATAGATGTTAATATTGTAGCCTTGGGACCTTAACATGGGTAGGCTTAAGCCATTAATATAGGCGAATATTAGGTTATATTAGCTAAGGAGAACTGGCATCCCCATGCTTGAACGAAGGTGGGAGTGATAGAGGTGCCAGCTATCCTCTTGGAGAACTGACACCATTGAGCTTGAAGACAGCCAGGGGTCTATTGGTAATCCCCCTTATGTATGCTGGGAGGCAGTTGAACAGTCTTAGGCCCCTGACACTTATTGTGTTGTCTCTCAACGTGCTAGTGGCACCCCTGCTTTTCATTGGGGGTATGTTACATCGTCTGCCGAGTCTTTTGCTTTCGTAGGGAGTGACACTCGTGTGCAAATTTGATACTAATCCCTCTAGGATTTTCCAAGTGTATATAATAATGTATCTCTCCTCCCTGGAACGCAGTCGGGAGAGATACATTATTATATACACTTGGAAAATCCTAGAGGGATTGTATGATCCTTACTGGTTTAATGCTGCCCCCTTGAATATTATGATTACCCATTCACAGGCATGCTGTACCCTCCATTTTTTTTTTTTTACACTATTTTCCTTTTACTTTGTTGAGCTCTTCCATACCTCTTATTCCCATTATTTTTATTCTTTTCTCGTTATTCTCTAATAACCATTGTCTTGCTCTTGTTTTTCCCTCATCATCATAATCTTGTTATTGTCCTTTTCATACTCATTAATCTCAAATTATCCTTCTCTTCCTGCTGCCATCACTTCCATATCCACTACTTGGGCTCAGCTTTTATTTTGACCTCTCCCTTCCCCATGTTAATTTTTCCATGCATCTTCACCTATCCTCACCTGCTGTCTTACTGGATACTATCTACACCACACAATATGTGACTGGTTTACTTAGCCCAGCCTGAAGACAGACTTCTCTATTGACTGCCAGATAAAACAGGTTCTTGTTAGTGGACCACAGTCCTATATAGCTATCCATCACAGCCTCGTTGATATTTCGCGTGTTGTAGGAAGTGGCCCAATTAACTTAAAAACTTCATCCTTTGTTCGGGCAATATTTCTGGTACCTACTGTTAACTTTGTGAAGAGGTTTATACCACGGATGTTAACAGTGTTCTATAATTGTGCTATGTCACACACACTTCACATGGGGTTTTAGTACAGTGGCTGGTATGGTAGGCATATTTCGTAGTCAAGGTATTGGGTGTTACATAGGTAGAAAAAAGCTAGGCATGGACAGAATGTTGGCAAATTTTAAATACCTGTGTATGTAGTTTACTTTCCTGAAAACATAGATTCAATTCATATTCAAAAATTTATTTCTTTGCATGGTATACAATGTGTAGTTTACATGTAAAATATTGTTAAGCACAAAGAAAGTCACTAGCATGCATGAAACTTCGTTAAAAGCAGTCTGGATAATAATCCACAAAATTATTCAACATTTAAAAGCCTTAAATCAGAGAAATCCTGTACCATATATCCTGTCAAAGAAATTCACAAACTAGCACTAACTTTGGAGATTAAAAAAAAAATAGCAACAGGTAATTTGGCCGCCTGGTCCTCCCTGGTGATGACAGCCGTGATGAGGAGGAAAGACTAATTAAGATGGTGATTGACATTTGGGGGTAGGTAGGTCGAAGGGGGGATGGGGGATACAGGATAGGGAAGGAGGCAGCAGTTATTGGTGAGAAGGAAGTTGATGAGGCTTAAATTAGTATTGGGGACATGGCCATAGACAAGTTTGTGTTGAATTGTGGGATATACATATACCTACCTAGTTACTAGCCTGGTTGTGTTGCAAGGTTAGATTCATAGCTCCTGGCCCTGCCTCTCTAACTCTTTATTGATCAGTTTACTGATTCCTAGCCTTCATGGTGCAGATATCTAGTCTTGAAACTGTGTATAGCCGAGGTAGGGGAACTGGGGTAAATTGCCCCAAATGGGGTAAAAATGAAAATCTCGGGGGTAATAAAGGCTCAGTAAACATATATGTAAATAAAATTGCACAAAAAATTATTTAACAAGTGAGGCAAATTATGAAAATTTTATTTTTTCAAACAAATAATTTTTAGTCTAGTGGGTAATTTCGCTGTGCACAATTTTTTTTGGGGTAATACCCAAAAAAAAGTTCGCTGACCTCTGATGTATAGTGTTTGTCTCCATCGTGTCATCTAGTGGATTCCACTTACACCTAAAGACTGAAAAAGTTTTCCTAACATCCCTAAGTGAATAACTGGTAAAATTAATTAATGAATTAGTTATATTTTAATAAATTTAAATCTAAGCTCAAGAAGTAGTGGGCGATTAACACTTCTCATTAATTGTAAACTGTCTATTATAACTTTAATCATACAGGTATTGTTATTACTTTGTTTAGCAAATATAACAGATTTTTCAGTTGACACTTAGGATTTGAAATATTTTGGCAAATTTTTTTCCACAACTGCAAACTTGTAAGCTTATTGGAAAGAACATTGAAGGAGCAGACAGTTTATTTTAAACTGATGCAAACCAATTAAATTAATATTCTGCAGCAAAGTATGTGAGAGTGTTTTGGAATAACAGATTTTACCTCGAGACTGTTGTAGGATACTGAAAAACTTTTGTTCTTAGAAAAATAAGTAAGAACAGTCCTAAGCTGGAGAAAAAATTCTTGGACTAAAAGCAGAACATACACTTTTAGTTATTGAATTTGCAACATAGAAGTGTATTTGGAAGCTGCAGCAAGGTTAAGGTAACATTTGAACAGAGTTCCCTCTCACCGAGGACAATGTTCCAAACAGTTTGTGCTCCACATGTCTTCAGGTTCTCTTCCTGCCCAGTAAGTTGATCTTTAATGTGTGTTTTAAGACCAATGTAAGGTGCTGTACTCAGCATGCATAAAGTGGATTACCATAGTTTGTTTATGTACTAGATGGTGAATAGTAAACATGTACTAAAAGATGGATTAATATTATACAGTGGACCCCCGGTTTACGTTAGGCTCCAAACTCAAACAATTATGTAGTAAGTGTATTTTTGTAAGTGCTTTTGTAAGTGTATTTTTGGGGGTCTAAAAGGACTAATCTAATTACATTATTCCTTATGAGAACAAATTCGTTTGGTAACGGTACTTGAACGGCATTCTGGAACGAATTAATAACGTAAACCGGGGGTCCACTGTACTACTATATAAAATATATATTAGGGATGTACCAAAGTATCAGTATTGACATTTTATGGTACAGTATCGGTATCAGTTAAAATTCAGCCGATACTTTTGAAATATTAGTATTACATAATTGCTTAAAAATATCAACATTAACACATTATCTCACAATTGTGAGAGTTACTCATACAGGGCGTGCACATGTGCTGTTGACAAGTGCCTTTGACAACTAGTAACTAACACAACAGGCCAGTAATGAGTAATTACATCATCTTAGAGAAATTAAGTTATTTAATATTTAACCTTCCTGTGTTATTTAATATGTATTGTACAATAAGCATTCTTTTGTATGTACGTATAAAAAAATGTAGGAAAAGTACCGTTATCAGGTTAATCTACACTTTTTTAACACGCATAGATATTATAGTAAGTGCACACAAGACTAGTTTTTAATTTTACAACTTTATTTGGCTTTTATAATTTTTCTCAACCAACTAACATTAATGAGTACTCGACTGCCTTTTCAGTTGCATATTCTGTAAAAATAAAAGTAAGGGGCCTTTTTAAAATAAGGGGCAATTTTTTTAAGATATGTACGTATATCTATACAGTGGACCCCCGCTTTACGTAATTAATTCGTTCCAGAATGCTGTTCAAGTGCCGTTACCAAACGAATTTGTTCCCATAAGGAATAATGTAAAGTAGATTAGTCCTTTTAGACCCCCAAAAATACACTTACAAAGGCACTTACAAAAATACACTTACATAATTGATCGAGTTTGGAGCAGTACGTAAACCGGGGGTCCACTGTACTTCAGATATACATTATACATACTTATAAAAAGATTGTTAATGATGCAGTTATCAGAGGACTAGCAGAGGATGTATGGTACTGGTCTCAGTTACTAGGTGTTAATTTCTATGATTATGCTGGATTTTTTTCTTACCAATAAATACAAAATTTGCTTTATTATACTTGTCAAATCAACCTCTAATTTTATCAAATATACATTCTTATGCTGTGGAAATATTTAATTTCTAAATGTTTTTTTGTGAAAAATTTTCATTGGTCATCCTGCTGTTGCATTAATCATGACCAGCTGTTGACTAGTACATAACTCAGTATTCACAAATTCAAATAAAATTAGGCACATTATAGTAATGTGCTGATGTTGGGAGAACAACACTTGATAAAAAATATGTAGTATTGTATGTGATAAACCAAATTATAAGATTCAATTCAATTTTTTCTAATGTATACAATACAGTATACAGTGGTACCCCGACTTACGATGGTCCCCAAACACACCCTTTTATGTAAGTTTATTTTTTTAAATGCTTTCGTAAGTGTAATTTTGGGGGTCTGAAAGGACTAGTCTATTTTACATCATTTCTTATGGAGATAAATACGTTTGGTAATGGCACTTGAACAGCATTCTGGAATGAAAAAATATCGTAAGTCGGGGTACCACTGTATAAACTTTTGGGTAAATGGACACAGATGCAACTCATGTGACATTGGCCACAATAAAATGTTACATTAGTTACATCCGTGTCCAATTACCTAACATTTTGTCAGTAATTATATTATTATTATTATTAATATATAAATTACCAGTAACATAATGTGCTCTCTGCAGGACCAGATGGCTCAGCAAGGGAACTGCCACATGTACAGCAGCTCTTCTGTTATGACTATGACAACAGGCCCAGATGGTCGACCACAGGTGAGTGAAGTTCAAGGTGCAGAAACCACATCTATACCCTTTTTGAAGGGAATTCTTGCACATATGGTAACATGAGTGTAGTCTGTGTTTACTCAGAATGAATGTTAATTACCCATGTTTGTTTTATCCTCAGGGGTAAGGTAAAATTTTTCACATATGCAAAATGCATCCTTTACAACTTTTGTAACCTGAGAAACCATAGCAGCTATTGTGCAATTAAGCAGTAATTCCTTCTTGAAGTTGTATATCTGTGCTGGTTATGTATGGAGCCTTGGGATTCACAGGAGATATATTTCTGTGCTAGCCATTAAGGTGAAATTTGCAAATAGCACTCATAACAGTTATGGTACATTATAAGTTATATGGAACAAAATAGAAAGACTTGGAGGGCATACGTATAAATCTGTAGTGGAAGGAAGGCAGGGTAGGGGTCATCCTAGGAAAGGTTGGAGGGAGTAAAGGAGGTTTTGTGTGCGAGGGGCTTGGACTTCCAACAACTGTGCGTGAGCATGTTAGATGGGAGCAAGTAGAGATGAATGGTTTTTATGACTTGACGTGCTTATGAAGTGTGAGTAAAATAACATTTATGAAGGGATTCAGGGAAACTGGTTAGCCAGACTTGAATCCTGGAAGTGGGAAGTACAGTGCCTGCACTCTGAAGGAAGGGGTGTTGATATGTTGCAGTTTTTTAACTGGTGGGAAACAGCTGATGTGTTAATAAAATAAATAAAAATAAAAACAGTAATATGTGCAAGTGACACTGATCACAAATATAGTAAAATACAAGTGATGAGGGGGTGGGATCATTAATATTGTATAGAATCTTAAATAAGCTTATTGCCTCCCCTTCTCACTTGTTTTATTTGTAATTACAGTGGACCCCCGGTTAACGGCCATAATTCGTTCCAGAATGCTGTTAAGTGCCGTTACCGAACGAATTTATTAACATAAGGAATAATGTAAATTAGATTAGTCCTTTTGGACCCCCAAACATACACTTACAAAAGCACTTACAAAAATACACTTACATAATTGTTAGTGTTTGGAGCAGGCTGTTAACCGGGGGTCCACTGTACCTTGTACAGGGGCAGCTCCAGAAGTTTTATGTGGGCGGGGCTTAGAGGTAGCAGTCTAGTTAGAAGAGTGATGAGCCTATAAACTTTCCTTAAAGTAGCATTATTATTATATTTGGGGCCCAATGGAATTTTAAGTGGCTTAAGCTCTTCATGCCTCTGCTTATTTTCTCTCTCAGGACTTGTAGGTGATGACCATCCATAGGATGGTGATCATTTACAAGGATAGTCCCATCCATAGATGGGACCATCCATAGGAACATGCTGTGAATAGTTATGTAAATGCCAAAGTTGGAAATACAGTACTAAAATTTTACTGTATGTACTTATACAGAAGGATGAAGTCATGAAAAGTTGTAGCACAACACAACACTAGAGAAGTACAAACAGAACATTGTTTCTGGGTTAAAAATAATACCTGGTAACTCAACTCACGAAATAATAATGACATGATTGCAAACAAACCATACCACGGGCAGGGATAGAACCCGCGATCAGTCATAAAACTCCAGACCGACGCGTTAGCCACTGGGCCAGCTGGCTACAATAAGATTCATCCAACTAGGTATATTTATACACCATAGGAAGGTTAGTATAGGCCTATGCTAACCTTCCTATGGTGTATAAATATACCTAGTTGGATGAATCTTATTGTAGCCAGCTGGCCCAGTGGCTAACACGTCGGTCTGCAGTTTTATGACTCAGATTGCAGGTTCTATCCCCGCCTGTGGTATGGTTTATACTTGGTGAGTTGGATATAGAAAGAAAAATTAATTTTTAATAAATAATTTTTACTATTTAGCAAGGAGTTAATTTATACAGAACCTGAATTTGCAAGTCTTTAAAATTGATCATTCTCATTTTTTTTTTTTTCAACATGTCGGCCGTCTCCCACCGAGGCAGGGTGACCCAAAAAGAAGAAAATCCCCAAAAAGAAAATACTTTCATCATCATTCAACACTTTCACCACACTCATACATAATCACTGTCTTTGCAGAGGAGCTCAGATACGACAGCTGAGAAAAGTCCCTCCCAGCTGTCACTATCTCAGACCCCTCCTTTAAAGTGCAGGCATTGTACTTCCCATTTCCAGGACTCAAGTCCAACTAAATCAGTTAACTGGTTTCCCTGAATCCCTTCACAAAATGTTACCCTGCTCACACTCCAACAGATCGTCATGTCCCAAAAACCATTCGTCTCCATTCACTCCTATCTAACACGCTCACACATGCTTGTTGGAAGTCCAAGCCCCTCGCCCACAAAACCTCCTTTACCCCTTCCCTCCAACCCTTTCTAGGACGACCCCTACCCCGATTTCCTTCCCCTACAGATTTATACGCTCTCCAAGTCATTCTACTTTGATCCATTCTCTCTAAATGACCAAACCACCTCAACAACCCCTCTTCAGCCCTCTGACAAATACTTTTAGTAACTCCACACCTTCTCCTAATTTCCACATTCCGAATTTTCTGCATAATATTTACACCACACATTGCCCTTAGACAGGACATCTCCACTGCCTCCAGCCTCCTCCTCGCTGCAGCATTTGCAACCCATGCTTCACACCCATATAAGAGTGTTGGTACCACTATACTTTCGTACATTCCCTTCTTTGCCTCCATGGATAACGTTTTTTGTCTCCACAGATACCTCAATACACCACTCACCTTTTTCCTTCATCAATTCTATGGTTAACCTCATCCTTCATAAACCCATCCGCTGACACGTCAACTCCCAAATATCTGAAAACATTTACTTCTTCCATAATCCCTCTCTCCAATGTGATATCCAATTTTTCTATATTTAAATCGTTTGATACCCTCATCACCTTACTCTTATCTATGTTCACTTTTAACTTTCTACCTTTACACACTCTCCCAAACTCGTCCACTAACCTTTGCAACTTTTCTTTAGAATCTCCCATAAGCACAGTATCATCAGCAAAAGTAACTGTGTCAACTCCCATTTTGCATTTAATTCTCCATAATTTAATCCCACCCCTCTCCCCAACACCCTAGCATTTACTTCTTTTAAACCCCATCTATAAATATATTAAACAACCATGGTGACATTACACATCCCTGTCTAAGACCTACTTTTACCGGGAAGTAATCTCCTCTCTCCTACACACCCTAACCTGAGCCTCACTATCCTCATAAAAAACTTTACAGCCTTCAGTAACTTACTACCTATTCCATACACTTGCAACATTTGCCACATTGCTCCCCTATCCACTCTATCATATGCCTTTTCTAAATCCATAAATGCAATAAAAACTTCTCTACCTTTATCTAAATACTGTTCACATATATGCTTCACTGTAAACACTTGATCTACACATCCCCTACCCACTCTAAAGCCTCCTTGCTCATCTGCAATCCTACTCTCTGTCTTACCTCTAATTCTTTCAATAATAACCCTGCCATACACTTTACCTGGTATACTCAGTAAACTTCTTCCCCTATAATTTTTACACTCTTTTATCCCCCTTCCCTTTATATAAAGGAACTATACATGCTCTCTGCCAATCCCTAGGTACCTTCCCCTCTTTCATACATTTATTAAACAAAAATACCAACCACTCCAGCACTACATTCTCATATGTGTAATAAAATTAAGTTACTTAAAGATCATCTCATCACCAATTTGCAGGTATACCAGGCAACATCCTCCACAAGGGGAGTACCTGGCGGGGTCAGGGAAACACGGCGCACAGTTAATGACAGTCGGACTGGCACACGGAAGATGGCTATTGGTCACCACATAGGAGATCGTTCTCATATTATAGAACGTGAGCAGACTTCAAGGAACACAGAGGAGAGACAGGAATTCATAAACCTTGATGAAGGTAAGTGTTCACTATGTTTATGCTTAGTGCTGCTTTAAAATAGATAGTGTGTTCATAAGGAGTATCTATAGGTTCATAATGAAAAAAATGATGCATTTAGATTTTTTGTTACTACTGATGAGGATTAATAAGTGCTGATTGCTTAGAGCACAAGTATTGAAATATTTCACATCATGGTTACTAGGGGTGTACTAAAGTATCGGTATCATTGGGTATTGGCCATTTTTTGTGGTTTTGGTGAGAAAGTGGCAGATACCTTTATGCTCAAAGGGAGGGCATTGAAAAGTCTGGGCCCTCTGGCAATTGGAGTTCTTAGTGCATTCATCATGCCCCTGCTTTTTATTGGAGGTACTCTGCACCCTCTGTCAAGTCTTTGTGTTCACATAGTGATATGGTGTTCAGGTTTGGGCCAGTTCTTCCAGGATTTTCCAGGGGTAAAGTGTGATGTATCTTTCTTGCCTATGTTCCCAAGAATGCAATTTTTAGAGACTTCAAATGAATGTTTTCAGTAGTTTAGATGTTTGAATGTATATGGGAAGTGAAAGTTCTCTGCACGTTTTCCAGCTCAGCAGTCTTGAAGGGGCCCATAAGTATACAGCAATATTCCAGCCTGGAGAGAACAAGCGACTTGAAGAGTATCATTAGCACAGCATCCCGTGTCTTGAAAGTTCTAGATATTCAGCCTGTCATTTTCCTTGTAGTAGCAATAGCAACATTGTTGTGATCTGTGAATGTGAGAGCTTCTGACATCACTCCCAAGTCTCACATATGAAACATTTAAATTTATTAGGTTATGCTAGATTTAAATCATCCTGTATCATGTTGTAATAAGTTTTAATGTGCCTATTTTAAAATCATTGTACAATACCTAGTGCATTATTTTAGGTGAATTGTGTATTTAAAAGAAAAGTCGTTTGGCTTTTTTTGGGGGGAAGTGTCTTGCAACATAACCAAATTTTTCTCCACAAATTGTACACTCCACCTATCGTGTTTTCACGTATAGCTCCATTTTTTCTGGAACATAACTCGTGCGGAAGGTGGTTGTCCATTGTATGTTATATTGGGTTCACTTTATTTGCCATGGGCCAGGAACATGCCAATTGCATAAAGTGAGGGATGTCTGTATATCAGCCATAAATTATATTTTAGGCAAGTTAAAAGATTATGCACAGTATAAAAGTGATTACAGGATGAATGTTTCAACTCAATTTGTCAATGAAGAGGAAAAAGACCTGATGTTTAATAAAGATAATTGTCAACAGAGGAGGCGCCCCAGTTTGATGATGAATTTCGACGACGTACCCAGCAAGCAATGGGTGTAGGATCATTAGAGTACCGGCCTAGACACCGCCCTTCTTCCTCTTATAATCCTCGTGTCTCTAGCGTCCCAGCTATAACATCGTCTTCCAGGTAAATATAGAAATCAGTAATATTATTATTATTGATGATAATTTGGATTTTTTCTTGCATGCCTCTTTCAAGAAATTCACTCACACCAGTCCTTAAATGCAACTACAACAATGAAGAAATATGAGTAACAGTATGATCATCAGTATCGTAAGCTCTAGAAAAGATATGTGCTTTCAACTAAAACTTGAAGGTATGAACAGGTTCCTGATTCTTAACACAAGAGACAATCTGTTGAACACACTAGGAGCTACATATCAAATGGGTCTTTCTGAAAACAGTTTCTCCCCAACATCATGAGGCTTGGACTTTTAAAAGGGTACGCAGCAATTCGCAGAAACATTCCCGAGCATGCTGTAAAAGATACACCAGCAAGATTGTTTTTTTTAAAACACGTCAGCTGTCTCCACTGAGACAGGATGACACAAAAAAAAGAAAAAAACACTTTCACCATCATTCACATATAATCACTGTCTTTGTAGAAGCACCCAGATATGACCATTCAGCTGTCACTCCAAACAGCCAATATCCCAAACCCTTCCTTTAACCCTTTGGGGGTCGACAGGCCTTCTCAGGAAAGTGTTCTTGGGGTCGAAAATTTTTTGGAAAAAAAAAAATTAATTTTTTCTTATGAAATGATAGAGAATCTTTTTCCGATCATAGCGCCACCAAAATTATGAAATTTGATCGAAAACTAACGGAATTATGCTTTCGCGAAGTTAGCGGTAGCCATGACACTTACGCATCGGCGATTTTGCCCACTTTGAGCCCTATTTTCGACAAATTCCAATGTTTCAGTCTCCTAAAAGTATAGCTATTTCGCTAGAACACGATTTCTTCTATCGATTGAGTACAGGAAACCGCCTATTTACCAATTTCATCTACCCAAAATAGTGGTCAGAAAATGGCAATTTTCCAATTTCACACAAATTTCAAACGATGCCAATTTCAAAATAGGGTCCAGAGTAAACAAGGCAAACATTCCTGGCACTAAAATAACATGTTCTCTGTTCATTAGTCACGTCTCCAGGCCCCTGTTCCATTACTTTTGCTTTTCATTTTGAATTTTTATTCTCACAAAAAATAGAAGATTTACTGTTATGTATACAACTGCATCATTGTAAAAATGGTATAAATAATATCAGAGCACTTGTGCATGAATATAAGACTCGCCAGTTGATGTGTATTGGAGGCATGGTGTGATTTGTTTACTCTTGAACATCGTCAAAAATCGAACATTTTCGCTACTTTGAGCTCAATTTCAAGGTACTTGTCATTGTCATACCAATCAAAATCATCTCTATTTCTGTAATATATCTTCCATTCTATCAAATGAGACCAAGAAAACGAGAATACATCAATAAAACCCATACGAAAATCGACTGCAAAGTCGCTGTTTTAATCGAAAAAAACGGTCAGAGTTTTTTTTCTCTCATTATGCAGTGTGTACTGCAGGATTTTTTTTATACTGCGCACACTGACCACACAGACCCATTCTTTCATATGTATGCCTACCAGACGTTTTCTACTTAAACTGAGGCCGCTAGAATTTGGGCGTACTAGTACGGCACCAACCCCTGCTCGTAAAACGTACTAGTACGGCACCGACCCCCAAAGGGTTAAAGTGCAGGCATTGTACCTCCCACCTCCAGGACTCAAGTCCGGCTAATCGGTTTCCCTGAATCCCTTCACAAAATATTACCCTGCTCACACATCAACAGCTCGTCAGGTCCCAAAAACCATTCGTCTCCATTCACTCCTGTCTAACATGCTCTCACGTGCCTGCTGCACGTCGAAGCCCCTTGCACACAAAACCTCCTTTACCCCCTCCCTTCCCTACTCGCTATGGATATGGCACACACCTTTCACTAAGAAAAGTGACAATCCACTCCTTGAGACAGTGCAAGACACTTGCCTCACATGTATATACGTACTTTGCTGCCCAGTTAGCACCATATTTACACTGATGGCTCAGTTTGGCAGGCTTCAAAATACATAGAGGTAGTAAGTCTATTAAGACTATTACCATCGGATGGAATAACTGGCTCAGTTATTCTGGAGGAGATAATGTTCTGTGACTCAGTTTGCTCTTCAGGCACGAGAGTCCTTCTTACAAAATACACCAAGAACATCAGAATAACTGCAAAAATTTCCAAAATGGTGCTCGTGGCAAAGGCTTTCATATCTCATTTGTCTGGATACCTTTCCACATAGAAATCTGCTTTGTAATGACACTGATAAAGAAGCTAGATCTGTTCATGATAGGCTGGAGGTGGCTCTACAAGTGGGCATCCCTCTCTCCATTGTTAAAACCATCCTGTTGAAGGATATGAGCTTTGGCAGACGAGAAAACAAGATACCCAGAGACCTGAGAGTGTTAGTATCAGGTACTATGATCTGTTCCAATTAGAAAGTTGCGTATGGGCAACCTAAAATGTTCTACTAAATTGTGTGATAAGTGACTGCCAGAATCAGGTTAAGATAGTCACCTGTGGTAAATGAATGGAATTACCACAAGTGAACCTCTCAACCCTGGTGATTCCACATGTAAGCTCTGAAAATTGAGGCACATGACCTTTATCAGTACTGGATGTCCAGTTCTCCAAACTCGCCCTTTTATGTAAGTTTATTTTTGTGAGTGCTTTTGTAAGTGTAGTTTTGGGGGTCTAAAAGGACTAATCTAATTTACATTATTCCTTATGGGAATAAATTTGTTCAGTAATTGCACTTGAACAGCATTCTTGAACGAAAAAATATCGTAAACCGGGGGTCCACTGTACTTGGAATTATACGTACTTCATCTACCGGTTGGTTAAAGATATCCCTATTGTTCACCCTGAATAATAAGCACTGGTTAGAAACCTAGTGTTGAGCCAGTTGTATGCATACTTACCTGATTGTGGTTGCATGGGTCGAGTCTCAGCTCCTGGCCCAGCACCTCTGCTGGCTGCATGAACTCTTGTCATATCAAATCTTAAAGCTACGTATGGATTCTGATTCTACCAATTTGATGTCTTGGTCATTCCATTTCTTGACCACTCTAAGGCCAAGAAATTATTTTCTAGCATCCCTATGACTTGTTTGTACATTTAACTTCCAACTGTGAGAGATCTGCCACTAAGACACTTGTCTATCCCTCTTGGTATTTTGTACATTATAATCACTTCACCTCTGGTCTTTCTATCCTCTAATGTTATTAGGCTTAGTTCCTCTAGCCTCTCTTCATAGGTCATAACCCTCAGATTTGGGATTAGCCTCGTTGTGGCAACCATTGCAATTTTTCCAGCATCTTTACATGTTTTATCAGATGTATATGCATACATGTTTACTCTCCTACATGTGGCTGCAGGGGTCTAGCCTTAGCTCTTGTTCCCACCTCTCAGCTTGCTGCTTGCCTGATTCGTTCCTCTCTAGCCTCATGGGCCCTGTTGTACCTGCTCTTAAACTACATATGGAGCCTGCTTCCACCACTTTAAGATCATTTCACTTTCTGACCACCCTGAGACTGAAGAAATACTTTGTGACATCCCTGTGACTCATGCGTGCCTTTAACTTCCAGCTGTGTCCCTAGGTTCCTGATGCTTGGTATTAAATGATTCTACAGTGAACCCCCGGTGTTCGTAGTCATCAGAGTTCGTAATATTCAACGTTCGTAATGTTTTTTCGTAAAAATATTGGCTCAGTGGTCGTAATTCTGCTTGGTAATCGTCATTGGTCCCAGACGCGTACGCCCGGCCCGACACACCATTCAGCCATTGTTTACCAGCGAGTGACGGTCACCTTACGAGTTCATACGATACATTTCGTCATTATTCCATTGTTTTTAGTGCTTGCAACTGCTAAATAAGCCACCATGGTCCCACAGAAAGCTCCTGGTAAAGGGCTGAGAGGGGAGACTGTGTCGTCTTAAGTGATTCAGTGATTCTACGATATGTTATGATACTAAAGCAGCAGGAGTTGATAAAGGCTATAGTGCCAACCAGCATTAACAGTGTAGCAAGTAAGTTAAGCCATTAATCGATAGAAAAATGACTACACGAAACTTAACTCCTTCATTGTTGTTTGAGGTATATAGGGCAACTGAGAACACCGCTGTCTCTGCTGCTGCCATTCACCACCATTATGTAAGGTTTATCTTTCAGTGGCCTTTATACACCCAACAACAAACAACACAATACCAGTCCTCACATGTCATAGTAGATGAATTGTGACAGATAAATAAGCCGTAGAGTTGATATTAGTGTCATAGTGAAGGACTATCTTGTCCTGTCCCCAAACACACACCCCTGTAGCCGGCACAATTCCAAACATATGCCAGAAACAGAACTCTCTGGAACACTTTTTTGAGTGACAGGGGTCCAGTGACTCAAGCTGATCCTAGTGGCATTAAAAAACAAAAAAGGGAAGTAACCCCAGAAAAGGACTTGGTACCTGAAGTTTTTATGGAAGGGGATTCCCCTTCCAAACAATAGCAACTCTTCCATCCTCTCCCCTCCTCCCGTCTTCCACACATCAACAACTCTTCAATAAAGGTAAGTGTCATGTTGTTATTGTTTTATTCTTCATGTCTCATTGTTTTCTGTGTAATTAAATGTATATTTAATGTACAAAAATATTTTATTTTAATACTTTTGGGTGTCTGGAACGGATTAATTGAATTTCCATTATTTCTTATGGGGAAAATGGATTCGAAAATCATAATATTTGGTTTTAGTCACTCTCTGGAACGTATTAATTACGAAAACCGGGAGTCCTCTGTATATCTGAACCCTCTCCTTTGCTCTCTGGCATTTCTCAAGGCTCTGTTTTTAGACCAGTAATGTTTAGTGTTTATGTAAGTGTTTTAGACGTCCAGATTTGGATGACAAATAAAAAATTGAAACTAAATGAGGATAAGACAGATATATTCATAATTAGAGGAAAATCTTGGGGAAATACAGATTTTTGGTCTCTTTGATTGAGCACTATTACTTTGGAGCCTGTGAGATCAGTGAAAGATCTGGGTGTTACTGGAGTCTTTGTTGTCATTTGTTAGGCATATCAGCCAGTTAAATCCTGCAGTTTTCATATTTTTAATCTTCATACAGTTATTCAGTATCTTGATACACAGTATTTTGGTCTTTATCCATATGTTTTTTCCTCTTGAATTGATTTTTGTAATCGTTTGTGGGTTTCCAATTTCATTACAGACTTCAGTCTACAATGAAATGTGTAGCTTGACTGGTATTTTCACTCCCAATATTGGCTGCATTTGTTCCCTATTGGGACAAAAATTTAATTTACTGTTTATTTACATTTAAAGTCATTAAATTTATATTTGACTCAGGAATGATTAAATAATTGCTGCTCACCCTTTCAGATAGATTAAGGCTCATGCTGTTGGGGAGGAATTTGCATAGTCTTTATTTATGTAGCTCCCAGACTGTATAACAGGTTACTAGTCTGTTAAGTCAGGAATCTGTTCATGCTTTTAAATTTCAGTTACCAGCACATCTCTGCCAGTTCTCCATGGTGAGGTTTTATTCACAATTGAAACAGGTAGCTGAATGTGGCTGAGCACCTGCACAGCATCTGGTGTTGACCACTTGTGTGCTTGCACACAAGAGAAGAAAAATACATTCATACTTGTGTTACAAAGGTTAAACTGTGAGGTGGTTATTCCTATGGTGATTCATTGAGCCTGAATCACATAAGAGTTGCAGGTCACCATTTCAGTGACTGGAACAAATGCCAGAATATAGAAACAAAATATTCAATAATAGTCCCTGCATTTCTTGCAGAACTAATCCTTTTCTTATAGTCACAGAAACTAGGGACAAATAATTTTTTAATGTACAGTATAGTTATAAAGGTGCACAAGGAAAAAATAATCATAATTCAGCTGGGAGAAGGCCATAAACTTGTGTTCTTTTCCAGATACAGAAGCCGATCTCGACCCATGATTTCCATCACTGCTGGCCCAAGGTAAACCCTGGAATACATCGGGTTACCCTGGTAAAGGTGTCGGCTTTTTCTTCTTCTTATGGTATATGGAAGACAAGGTTGGGGGAGGGGGGAGTGAAGAACGTTTGGAAAACATGCTTGTAAATTTTAGCAGAAAAATAAGATTGTATCTATGTTTTATTTTAAATACTGAATAGTTAGTTTTTGGACCATGGTATATTAGAAAACTTTAATGAATGTATCGATGTCACAGTCCAAGGACTTTTGTATAAGTAATCAATTTTAATGTTACCTTGTGCGTAGTGCAAAACAGGGAAGCCATATTTGCAATAAGAGAATACTGCCAACATTCCTGGTCCAAGGATATCCAGCCTGCTACCTGCAGATGTTAGAAATTATTGCAGGAATGAATGTAGAAGTTTTAAAGAGGAAACTGTATCTCTACCTCTGTCAAGTGCTAAATCACCAAGGCTGTGACAAATGTGGGTCAGCAGGCCTAGTTGAACAGGCAATAGACAGAAAAGCCTGGTCTTGCAGTTGTAACAAAGGCATACACAGAACTGCAGCCACACATCCTCCTCAGCCTAATGCTAGATTTAAACTGGAGTAGGCTGCCAGCCTCACGCTAAGCTTGGGGCACCACAAGTTAAAGGATTCTGCCAGACCAACAGTTACACATCAAATATTACAAAGGCTACATAGAGCCACACAAATGCCAACACTAACATTACTTATAGTACATCACAGGTAAATGACAATAACAAATTATATAAACAGAACTAATGTGGCTATTTCTATGATTGCATTAGAAAGGATTCGATAGCTGTTAACAGCAAAATCAGTGTATGGTGTGATAAATGGCAAAATTATTGTAAGGGTATAGTGCACACTGTTAGGTGGTATTGAAAATTTAATAAAGAATTTTAGACCGTGAGTGTGCAGTAAAGAAGCATAAGTGGGGGAACATGAAGGGAAGTGGGGATAGAAGGGGTACTAGTAAAAAGTGTATATATACTAACTTCATAAGTTAATTGTTTTTTCTAAAAGTAGTTACTCTTCATGAGGCCAGGCTAGTGGTAAAAATAAAACAGTAATTACCACAATATAAATGAACAAAAAAGTATTTGCTTATGCTGACATTAAAGACAGCATTAAAATCTCTCTTTAAGATAAACAAAATGTAATTGGTTTAATTATTAAATGTCTTCCATACATCATCAAAAATAAAACTAACCAACTAATAGTGTGCGCTTCAATTAATGTGTTAATATTACAGATTTGTTATTTCATGTAAAAATTACTTTCAACTGAAATTTCCCAAGGCAAGGAGACCAAAAGAAGAAAGATTTGCCATCACTTATTTCTTAGCTGTTTTTCCATAGGTGCACTGACATCACAAACCATATGACCCGCCAAACTACTGTGTTTGACCCAGTTTTTAAAGTGCAAGCATTGTACTTATTTTTAGAAGTTCTGCTAATTGGTTTTTCCTGATTCCTTCATAATATGATCTTGCTCACACACTAACTGCACATCAAATTCTCAAGATGTCTGCTCACTCTTATATTACACTCCTGCATATTCCTGTTGGATGCTCAGGTCCCAAAGTTTTAAAATCTTCCAGAATATGAAAAAATAATATACGTAAATGCAAAAATCCCACCCTTTAATAGCATAAGAGAAAATAAATAACCATAATATACTAACTCTCCATGGGGAAGTGGAACGGAATTCTTCCTCTGAGTCATGTGTGTCATTGGAGGCGACTAAAATGCTGGGAGCAAGGGGCTAGTAACCCCTTCTGTATAAATTACTAAATTTTAAAAGAAAAACTTGTTTTCCTTTGTAAGTCACCCTGCCTCTGTGGGGTATGGCCGGTTTATTGAAAAAAAAATTACTAACTAGGGGAAGTTACTGAAAAGTTGTCATGAAAAAGAAAGTTACAGTGGACCCCCGGATTACATCATTTTTTCATTCAAAAATGCTGTTCAAGTGCCATTACTGAACGAATTTATTCCCATAAGGAATAATGTAAATTAGATTAGTCCTTTTAGACCCCCAAAATTACACTTACAAAAGCACTTACAAAAATAAACTTACATAAAAGGGCAAGTTTGGAGACTATCGTAAACCGGAGGTCCACTGTATTGCGGATTTCAATTATAAAGAAGTAATGGATGGCCTATGAGGCTGAAACAGAAAACAAATGGCTGACCAATTTTCTTAATAAAGTGTCTCAACTGAACTTAATATGTGCTAAAAAAAAAGTTCTTCACAGAGATAATGATTGTTACAAGGTGCAGTTGGAGTGTGAGCAGGGTAATATTTTGTGAAGGAATTCAGTGAAACCGATTAGCTGGACTTGAGTCCTGGAGGTGGGAAGTGCAGTGCCTGTGCTTTAAAGGAGGGGTTTGGGATATTGGCTGTTTGGAGTGACATCTAAACTGTCGTTTCTGGGTACCTCTGCAAAGACAGTGATTGTGTGAATGATATTGAAAGGGTTTCTTTTTTGGATATCTCACTCTCTCTCTCTCTCTCTTGCACACTCTTTCTCTCTCACACTCACACTCTCTCTCTCTCTCACACACACACCCACAGACAGAGTATAGGCTAGGGGGCCAAAGACTGCAAACCTCACTCAAAGGGAAAGATCTTGGGGTGAGTATAACACCAAGCACATCAATCAGATAACTGCTGCAGCATACGGGCGACTGGCAAACTTGAGAATAGCGTTCCGATACCTTAGTAAGGAATTGTTCAAGACACTGTACACCGTGTACGTCAGGCCCATACTAGAGTATGCAGCGCCAGTTTGGAGCCCGTACCTGGTCAAGCATGTCAAGAAATTTGAGAAAGTACAAAGGTTTGCGACAAGGTTAGTTCCAGGGCTAAGGGGAATGTCCTACGAAGAAAGGTTAAGGGAAATCGGCCTGACAACACTGGAGGACAGGAGGATTAGGGGAGACATGATAACGACATACAAAATACTGCGGGGAATAGACAAAGGTGAATAGAGACAGGATGTTCCAGAGAGGGGACACAGAAACAAGGGGTCACAATTGGAAATTGAAGACTCAGATGAGTCAAAGGGATGTTAGGAAGTATTTCTTCAGCCATAGAGTAGTCAGGAGGTGGAATAGTCTAGCAAGTGATGTAGTGGAGGCAAAAACCATGCATAGCTTCAAGACGAGGTATGATAAAGCTCATGGAGCAGGGAGAGAAGGGACCCAGTAGTGATCAGTGAAGAGGTGGGGGCCAGAAGCTGAGTCTCGACCCCTGCAACCACAATTAGGCGAGTACACACACACAAACACACACACTCACTCACATACACTCATTCTCTCTCTCACTCACTGTCTTACTACAGGCATACAAACATTACAGCTCAGATGCCTCTCTAAACTGCAATATCTACTCCTTCAGAGTGCACTCACTGAACTTTCCACCTCCAGGGCTTAAGTCTGGCTAACCAGTTTCTTTGAGTTCCTTCATAAATGTTACCTTGCTCAGACTTCAGTAAGTCATAAAAACCACTTTCCTCCATTCACCCCTATCTAGCATGCTTACACATGCCTGTTGGATGTCCAAGTTCTTCACATACAAAACCTTTACTTTCCCCTCTCTCCAACCTTTCTTAGGATGACCCTTATCCCTTCTTCCCTCCCACAGCTGTATACATCCTCCAAGTCATCCTATTTTGCTTCACCATCTCTAAATGTCCAAACCATATCAATCACCCCCTTTCCCTCCTCGGTTCTTTGGATAATATGTTTAGTAACCCTGCACCACTAAATTTCTACTGCCTTCAGCTTCCTCTTTTCTGTAACATTTAAAACCCATGCTTCGCACCCATATAGAAGTGTTGGTACCACTATACTCTTATACATTTCCCTTTGTTGCCTCTGTGGATAACATTCATCTCCACAGATGCCTCAATGCACCACCCACTCTTTTCTTCCCTTATCATTTTTATCTTTTGAACCAAATGAGAGAGTAATTGTGGTAGGGGACCTAAATGCTAAAGTGGGAGAAACATGCAGAGAGGGTGTAGTAGGTAAGTTTGGGGTGCCAGGTGTAAATGATAATGGGAGCCCTTTGATTGAACTTTGTATAGAAAGGGGTTTAGTTATAGGTAATACATATTTTAAGAAAAAGAGGATAAATAAGTATACAAGATATGATGTAGGGCGTAATGACAGTAGTTTGTTGGACTATGTATTGGTAGATAAAAGACTGTTGAGTAGACTTCAGGATGTACATGTTTATAGAGGGGCTACAGATATATCAGATCACTTTTTAGTTATAGCTACAGTGGGAGTAAAAGGTAGATGGGATACAAGGAAAATAGAATCAGTAAGTAAAGAGAGGTGAAGGTTTATAAACTAAAAGAGGAGGCAGTTAGGGTAAGATATAAACAACTATTGGAGGATAGATGGGTTAGTGAGAGTGTAGGCAATGGGGTCGAAAATGTATGGGGTAGATTTAAAAATGTAGTGTTAGAGTGTTCAGCAGAAGTTTGTGGTTACAGGCGAGTGGGTGCAGGAGGGAAGAGGAGCGATTGGTGGAATGATGATGTAAAGAGAGTAGTAAGGGAGAAAAAGTTAGCATATGAGAGGTTTTTACAAAGTAGAAGTGATGCAAGGAGGGAAGAGTATATGGAGAGAAAAGAGAGGTTAAAAGAGTGGTGAAGCAATGTAAAAAGAGAGCAGATGAGAGAGTGGGTGAGATGTTATCAGCAAATTTTGTTGAAAATAAGAAAAAGTTTTGGAATGAGATTAATAAGTTGAGGAAGCCTAGAGAACAAATGGATTTGACAGTTAAAAATAGGAGAGGAGAGTTATTAAATGGAGAGTTAGAGGTATCGGGAAGATGGAGAGAATATTTTGAGGATTTGTTAAATGTTGATGAAGACAGGGAAGCTGTGATTTCGTGTGTAGGGCAAGGAGGAATAACATCTTGTAGGAGTGTGGAAGAGCCAGTTGTGGGTGTAGGGAAGTTCGTGAGGCAGTGGGTAGAATGAAAGGGGTAAGGCAGCTGGGATTGATGGGATAAAGATAGAAATGTTAAAAGCAGGTGGGGATATAATTTTGGAGTGGTTGGTGCTATTATTTAATAAATGTATGGAAGAGGGTAAGGTACCTAGGGATTGGCAGAGAGCGTGTATTGTTCCTTTGTATAAAGGCAAAGGGGACAAAAGAGAGTGCAAAAATTATAGGGGAATAAGTCTGTTGAGTGTACCTGGTAAAGTGTATGGTAGAGTTATTATTGAAAGAATTAAGAGTAAAACAGAAAGCAGGATAGCAGATGAACAAGGGGCTTTAGGAAAGGTAGGGGTGTGTAGACCAAGTGTTTACAGTGAAACATATAGGTGAACAGTATTTGGATAAGGGTAAAGATGTTTTTGTGGCATTTATGGATTTGGAAAAGGCGTATGATAGGGTAGATAGGGGGCAATGTGGCAGATGTTGCAGGTGTATGGAATAGGAGGAAGGTTACTGAAAGCAGTGAAGAGTTTTTATGAGGATAGTGAGGCTCAGGTTAGAGTGTGTAGGAGGGAAGGGGACTATTTCCCAGTAAAAGTGGGCCTTAGACAAGGATGTGTGATGTCACCGTGGTTGTTCAATATATTTATAGATGGGGTTGTAAGAGAAGTGAATGCGAGGGTCTTGGCAAGAGGTGTTGGGCTAAAAGATAAAGAAGCAAATACAAAGTGGGAGTTGTCACAGTTGCTTTTTGCTGATGACACTGTGCTTTTGGGAGATTCTGAAGAGAAGCTGCAGAGGTTGGTGGATGAATTTGGTAGGGTGTGTAAAAGAAGAAAATTGAAAGTGAATATAGGAAAGAGTAAGGTGATGAGGATAACAAAAAGAATAGGTGACGAAAGATTGGATATCAGATTGGAGGGAGAGAGTATGGAGGAGGTGAATGTATTCAGATATTTGGGAGTGGATATGTCGGCGGATGGGTCTATGAAGGATGAGGTGAATCATAGAATTGATGAGGGGAAAAGGGTGAGTGGAGCACTTCGGAGTCTGTGGAGACAAAGAACCTTGTCCATGGAAGTAAAGAGGGGAATGTATGAGAGTATAGTTATACCAACGCTCTTATATGGGTGTGAAGCATGGGTGATGAATGTTGCAACGAGGAGAAGGCTGGAGGCAGTGGAGATGTCATGTCTGAGGTCAATGTGTGGTGTGAATATAATGCAGAGAATTCGGAGTTTGGAAATTAGGAGGAGGTGCGGGATTACCAAAACGATTGTTCAGAGAGCTGAGGAGGGGTTGTTGAGGTGGTTTGGACATGTAGAGAGAATGGAACGAGACAGAGTGACTTCGAGAGTGTATAAATCTGTAGTGGAGGGAAGGCGGGGTAGGGGTCGGCCTAGGAAAGGTTGGAGGGAGGGGGTAAAGGAAGTTTTGTGTGCGAGGGGCTTGGACTTCCAGCAAGCATGTGTGAGCGTATTTGATAGGAGTGAATGGAGGCATATGGTTTTTAATACTTGACGTGCTGTTGGAGTGTGAGCAAAGTAACATTTATGAAGGGATTCAGGGAAACCGGCAGGCCGGACTTGAGTTCTGGAGATGGGAAGTGCGGTGCCGGCACTCTGAAGGAGGGGTGTTAATGTTGCAGTTTTATAACTGTAGTGTAAAGCACCCTTCTGGCAAGACAGTGATGGAGTGAATGATGATGAAAGTTTTTCTTTTTCGGGCCACCCTGCCTTGGTGGGAATCGGCCGATGTGTTAATAAAAAAAAAAAAAAAAAACCTCATCTTTCATGAACCCATCTGCTGACAAGTCCTCTCCCAAATATCTGAACACATTCACTTCCTCCATACTCCCCTCTTCCAATCTGATATTCAGTCTCTCATTACCTAATTTTTTTTTTGTTACTCTCATCACCATGCTCTTTCCTATGTTCACTTTTAATTTTTCTTTTACATACTTTTCCAGATTTATCTACCAGCCTTTGCCCCTTCTCTTCAGAATCTTCCAAAAGCACAATGTCATTGGTAAAAAGCAACTGCGACAGCTCCCACTTTGTATTAGATTCTTTTATCTTCTAATCCCGCATCTCTCCCCAACACCTTAACATTCACTTCTTTTACAACCCCATCTATAAATATTAAACAGCCATCATGAGATCACACATCCCTGGAAAATAATCTCCCTCTCTCTCCTGCATACTCTAACCAGAGCCTCACTACCCTTGTAAAAATTGTGTAACAGTTTTAAGTAGTCTACTACTTATTCCATACATTTGCATCATATGCTGCTTTGCTCCCCTATTCACCTTATAATATGCCTTTTCTAAATCCATAAATTCAATAAAACTTCCTTATCTTTATCTAAATATTGTTCACTTGTATGCTTTAATGTAAATGCTTGGTCTATACATCTGCCTTTCCTAAAGCCACCTTGTTCATCTGCGATCCTGCTCTCCATCTTTCCCTTAATTTTTTCAATAATAACCCTAACATACACTTTACCTGGTATACTCAGTAGGCTGATTCCTCTATAATTTTTACACTTTTGTTCCCCTTTCCTTCATACCAAGGAACTATACATGCTGTCTGCCAATCCCTAGGTACCTCTTTCATACATTTATCAAACAAATGTACCAACCACTCCAAAACTTTATATCCACCTGCTTTTAAGATTTCTTTGTTGATCCCATCAATCCCAGCTGTTTTACTGAATATTATCATTCAGGAATACATCGCCAATTTTAACATGGGTATTCCCAACAGTTGACTTGCAAACAATTTTCAGGAAACATTAACATCCTAAGTGGGATGGAGAGTTACCTGCTGTCCTGTATAATGACAGCATAATCAAATAATCTTTAGAACATTTCTGGCAACTAAAGACACTTATAATTTTTTTGTTCGTCAAATTGTACAATTTATCTCGGCAAAAATTAATGGTTAGTGTTTGTTGTGTATCTTCGGAAGAATAATTCCTGTAAAGTTGTGCCATAATCTTTTCTTTTTCAGATATAATTTTAGTACATTGACTCCTGAAGGGCAATATAATTGTTAATTTTCTTTTCTCCTATGTTTTCTGGCATATGCAGAAGTGGTAAGAATGCAGAAACTTTGCCAATATTTTAATAAAGATGCATTAATAATTTACATAAAGACACTGCTGATATTTACCATTCCTTTTCAGTGAGGATCGTGCTCGACGGCGTGATAGAGAAGAGCGTGGTTATCGATCTCACCGCCGCAATGAACCAAATGTGTAACAGCTGATATTGTTATAATCTTAATCATTCATTAATGTATTTGGATTTCCCCAATATTTACTTATAGATATCATATATCATTTACTATAGTGGATATTATATTGATAGGAAGAAATGAAGAAAATGTTTAATATCATACTACCATTAGCCTTAAGAATGAGTTAGTTTAATTAGAAAGATAAATGTAGTTCAAAATACATGGCTAGGATTATTTGACATTATATATTTGATGAAGTGATCAAGTATGTTAATAGATATATTTCATCCTGTTGTGCATAAATTTGGTTAACACACACACACACATGCTGGTGATAATTTTCTCCATGTTATGAAGTCAGTACAACATCATTTAAATGTAAGTATACTAGTATATGATAGTTAGGGAGACTTAATGAATATAAATAATATGAAACCCATAATGGGCCTCTTAAGCCTCAGACCAGCCACCTGCATTTTGGATATAAACAGAATAAATACACCTTTTTTCAAATGCGACCATCATGGTGATATTCGAGACCTAACCATTACATATACAGGTGGGTGTATTACCATTATTAGGTTAATAGTGAAGTTTAAAATTGGGATTGAGTTCTAACCAGATTAATTGATTGTATTAGCAACCATAGCTAATATATTGCTCTTTTCCCTTAACCCAATAAAAAAGTTAGTGGAATTTTTTTTAAAGTATTAGAATATGGCAGTTAGCTTAAATTACATGACATAGATGACTTAGCATTTCTTGAAGGCCATAAGAATGTTTTGAGAAGTGAAAAAAGGATTATCCAATAGACTGTTAACATTCAACTTTGTGTATGGGTATTACCAAGGCTTGTTTCAACAAATTACAAGTATTAAGCCCAAATATAACTATAAATTTAGGAATGCATTAAGTATTTTTATTTGTGATGCAAAAAGTTTGTATCTCAGTAGGGACTTCATTCCCTACACTTCTCAGGTGACAACATGGAGTATATGCACATCAAATGTAAGGAAACATCCATATTTTTCATGGTCTCAAAAAAGTTACCATTTTTGTACTGCTGTATCCAACTTTGCTGTATTTATTACTGCCTATGGCAAACCTCAAATAGTAAAGACCTTATTATTAGTTCCTTGATAGTGTGAAAACTAGTGTGTATGGTATCAGTAGATGTGTCAATCTAATCCATACTTGCCTCATTATTATGATATAAGAACTATCCAAATGTGTGTGTATATTTAAGAAAATATATACATTTGTTTATCATTGTGATTTATGTGATGTAGAATTTTTTTCATTCGTATTTTTTTATATCGTCTCCAAGACGGTAACTTGTTTAACCTGAAGATTTGTCACTCATAATTTTCTTATTCCATTGAACACTTGTCTATTCAACATTTGTAATGTACCAGTGTTAAGTATTTTAAGTTCTTTGAAAAAAACAAAAACAATACAACACTTAGTTTATAAATATAAAACTAATATAATTTAGTTTCAAATATTAAAGAAAAAATTAAGTATTTTAAGAGTATACCTTAGGTAAAATTTTAGAAATACAAAAAAAAAAAAAAAAGTCCTTGGCACTAGATTTCAAGTTCCCACAAGATTGGTGAAAATTAAGTTTCATATTTATTTCCACCTTTATTCAGTTTAAGGTTTAGCGCTTCTATTTGATTATAATAATAATAATAATATTCAGTTTAAGTGTATGTATTGTAGTTACTATATTGAGGTTGTCTTGACCCCACTACCTTCAATATTATCACCCATACATAATATTAGGACAAGTGGATCATAGAAAAAAGGCAATGTCAGTAACTAGTGAATAAGAGATGAATTGGATCTGGTAGAAATGTTCACCTAAACATTTGTATACATCCACTCTCTATATTGGTTAACTACTTTTGAAAGATATTCAATGGAATAGATATAATATAAAATACTGAGATATTTTACTGGATAGATATCAAAGATTTTGTCTAGTTCATTCTGCAGAGACAGTAGAATCGAAACTGAAGATATGACAAATGATTAGAGTACATGACTAACCTTTGCATCAAAGTGAAATAATGATGAGGTGATGTTCTATTTCCAAGTAGTTTATGAAGGGTGTGAGAGGTGACTAGCATGAACCCAATTTATATTCTAGAGCGAGCATGAGTGTTTCATGCAGATTCTCTTTTTCAGTACAGAATTAAGACATGTCACCTTGACCATTTCCCAACAAAGCCATGTCATTCACACTAGCTGTTTGTGCCCCTCTGGAAAGACATGGCATAATGATGACCCTCAAATTGCACCATCCCCGTCCTATTTTAAATGCAGATATTACACTTCCACCTCCAAAACTAGTCTGGTTTTCCTAACTCTTAGCCTAATTGTTACTAGTGTTGGTAATTCAGGTTAGTAGCAGTATATATTTGGCCAAACAGTATAATATTTTGCATCCATTTCAACTTGAGTGAATCATACTTAATTCTTAGCTAATATTTCATTGAAAAAGTTGGCCTTAAATTCTTCAGTGTTAAATACAAGTCCACTGTTGTCTAACAATGGATTAGAATCTACTTCAGTTACTAGTTGCCTTTATAATGCATAGTCTTAATGTTAAATATTAACATGCAAATACAATATTATGATACTTCATTAATATGGCAACTTATTTCTTTGTGGGGATGATTATCTGAACCTGTATATTGAGGAAGACGTTAAAATATCTTTGGTACTGTATATACCTATTACCAGCATATAGATAATGTGCTTTTCCATAGTGTTTCAAAATGTAGAATACTGACAGTGCCTAGTGTTGCTTGAGATACAGTGTAGAGTTCTAAGAGAAAAGGCAGATATTCAAAAAATCATGAAGTGACTCAGGAGAATAAGACATGTAAACATCTAATATTTTTCTGTATGGACGCTAAAACACCAAAGAATATGCCACCATCAATGCCTTATAGTTGGATGTACTATTATGGATTTCCTCTTTCTGCTTCTTTGGACTTTGTGCAAAGCTATTTATTAAAAATAAAAGTACTTTCAAAGAACTGAGCATTCTTAACCTTCAACATTGTTAATACGATTTAAAGTGTGTATGTATGATCTTCCAGGCTCTTTGGTGCACCCCATTCTTTAACCCTTTCGGGGTCGGTGCCGTACTAGTACGTTTTACAAGGAGGGGTTGGTGCCGTACTAGTATGCGTAAATTCTAGCGGCCTCAAATTAAGCGGGAAACGTCTGGTAGGCCTACATATGAAAGAATGGGTCTGTGTGGTCAGTGTGTGCAGTATTAAAAAAAATCCTGCAGCACACGCTGCATAATGAGAAAAAAAAAAACTTTTTTCGTTTAAAACAGCGACTTTGCAGTCTATTTTCGTATGGTATTTATTAATGTATTCTCACTTTCTTGGTCTCGTTTGATAGAATGGAAGATATATTACAGAAATATAGATGATTGTGATTGGTTTGACAATGACAAGTACCTTGAAATTGAGCTCAAAGTAGCGAAAATGTTCGATTTTTGACGATGTTCAAGAGTAAACAAATCACACGATGCGTCCAATACACAACTTGTGAGTCTAATATTCATGCATAAGTGCTCTGATATTATTTATACCATTTTTACAATGATGCAGTTGTATACATAACAGTAAATCTTCTAATTTTTTTTAGAATAAAAATTCAAAATGAAAAGCAAAAGTAATGTAAGAGGGGCCTGGAGACGTGACTAATGAACAGAGAAGATGTTATTTTAGTGCCAGGAATGTCTGCCTTGTTTATTCTGGACCCTATTTTGAAATTGGCCAAATTGCTATTTTCTGACCACTATTTTGGGTAGTTGAAATTGTTAAATAGGCAGTTTCTTGTACTCAATTGATAGAAGAAATGGAGTTCTAGCGAAATAGCTATAATTTTAGTAGACTGAAACATTGGAATTTGCTGAAAATAGGGCTCAAAGTGGGAGAAATCGCCGATGCGTAAATGTCATCGATACCGTTAACTTCGCGAAAGCATAATTCCGTTAGCTTTCGATCAAATTTCATAATTTTGGTAGTGTTATGATCAGAAAAAGATTCTCTGTCAATTCATAAGAATTTTATTTTTTTTTTCAAAAAAATTTCGACCCTATGAACATGTTTCCGAGAAGGCTTGTCGACCCCCAAAGGGTTAAAGGCAGGTGATTGTGATAGGTATGGTTAATAGTAGACTAGTGTAGCACTTGTAAAGCGATGGAAGGTCTGGTTAATGATGTCATAAAAGGGCATGAAAAAAGTAGGTAAGATTCCATAGTCAACTGGGGTAATGAGGCATGCAGTTGGAAATTGAAGAATGAAGTTAAGCACTAAACCCAAGAGAAGGAAATTAGGGAAAAAAAAAAAAGCTAATGGTCTTTTCTTTCAACAAACCGGCTGTATCCCACCAAAGCAGGGTGGCCCAAAAAGAAAGTTTCTCGTTTTAACTTAAGTAATGGATACAGCAAGGGGCTAGTAACCCCTTCTCCTGTATGTATTACTAAATGTAAAAGGAGAAACTAGTTTTTCCTCTTGGGCCACCCCGCCTCGGTGGGATACGGCTGGTGTGTTGAAAGAAAGATTTTCTTTGCAAACTAGTTGATCCGTGTAAAGATTTCCCCCCAAAGGGAGGTTTCTTGAAGCCAATGAGGGACTTGGACCTGTGCCCCTTCCTAGGATCAAATCTGAATGCCACCCCCCTACCCTTCCAATTTCCCTCTTTCGGTGCTGTATGAGCCCTTACAGTTGCGCAACCTCCATGAATGATATAATGGAATGGTTAAAAAGAGAAGGAACAACCATTGGAAATTTTTAAATATGAAAAATTAGTGAACAGACACCAAGAACATAGCTCTGCCCCTGTAGCTACAAATATGTAATAAAAGAAAGTAGACATTACAAGTGATACTTCAAGTTCTAAGAAATTTATTAGATGCCCACCTAACCTTAGTCAACCATATTTTATTCCTAATGGAGAAAAAAATTATGCCAAATCCATTCAGGTCAAAGCACTGCAAGACTGAAGGAAGTAGTTTGAGCTAACAAGGAAAGTCAGAATTAGTGCACCAAGTCTATTTTATATATATAAAAAAAAGTAGGGTTTTTTAAGAGGACAGGGAAAGTGAAGTTGTAAAAATATTGGAAATGAATTCCACATACTCACTGATAAACTGTACAATATATCTAAAGATGTTTATTCAACAGGTCCTGACAGGTCTTGGAGGCACTGGACACACAGGAGATTGCCTTGCAAGTCTCAAAGACCAATATGCAGCTCCAATGTTGGCTACACCTGACAGTGATAACTGCACCATGTCAGAACTAGAAAATATATTGTCCAGAAAAGGGGCATATCTTTACAGGAAACTCAGGTCCTGTAGCTGAATGCATTGTCATTCTATGTTCATTGTCCTGAACACCAGAATGTCTAAGAACCCAGCAAGTCACTTGATGCTTGCTGAAGAGGCGATACATTTAGTGCTGAATGTGAAGGACAATGAGATGCAACAAGTCAAATTATTATTACAGTAGACCGTTATATTACAAAGATTTATTTGCCACGTTTTGGTTATTGTACTATTGAAAAATTGCAGCACAATTTTATACAACACTTCGTAAAATTAACTTTACACGGTTCTGTTTGCGGGTGCAGAAAAAATTTCCCCAGCTCAAGCTGCTGCCTTGTTGTGGGTCAGCAGGGGAGATCTCCCACCATCCCCTGCCACCCCCAACACTCCCACCACCACCATCCCAGCCTTCCTGAATATGTGTTCAGTTCCATTCTGTCTTGGGAGCTAGCTGTGTTTGTGAATTGTGTTTTGATCTTTTAATTACCATATCTTGTATCTGCCAAGCAATCATGGCACCCAGTAGGCATAGCAGTGTTGTTGAAAGTGACAAAAAAAGGTATAAGCATTTAAGTCTTAAGAGTTAACAAAGAAAATAGATATTAGACAAGAGATAGCCTGTGGCCGTAATGTCACTTTGTGCAATTAAAAAGAATGAGGTAAATATACGAGTGTGATGAATAACTGACTGACTGACACTGACTGACTGACTTACATGACTAACTGACACTTAAATTTAGACTTTTTCACTAAAGAGGACCCTGAAATGGTGTCTAGAGCAGCTGATGCCTTACCGTCAGTTGTATAATGTACTGCGGGGCAAAATTGAACAGAAATCCATTACGGAACTTATGCACACTACAGTACAAGCATCAAATTCAGTACTAGAACCTCTACCATCCACCTCAGCCCAGTAGGGCCACAGCATAACTCACTTTTATTTTTGTAAGATCTGGAGGTCTAAAAAAAAGTTGTTTGGCCTTTTTGGGGGATCCCATGAACGTAACCCTATTTTTCCCATAAGTTCTTCAGTTTATCTAACACAGCGTTTTACCTAACACGGTGTTTTCAGAAACCTAACTAGTACTGTGTAATATAACAGTCTACTGTATAATCAAAACTAATAATACTGTGTTACAATGTAGTTCCAACTCCCAATGGGGAAAGAAGAGCTGTGTTTAATAGCGGCAAGATGTGTATAGCTCTTCCATGAAAATGGCAGCCATATCTGGTAAGCATCCGTGTATCATGCTATCCAGAAAAAAATTGTTGCATATCCCACTAGGGTCAGTACATAGCAGTAACATGGGACTGCACCTAAAAATAATGAAAGAGGGGGGTGCATATCCATAGACATGCAAGACTTTGGAAAAGGAAGGAGGGGCATACTCAAATTGTTAGTACCTCCCATGGGTGAGAAAAACAAGGGAGGTAGCTTGAGGGAATGTGGAAGTTAAAAGGATGTAATAAAGGACAACAGTTAAAATTGTTTACTCATGTCAATGACTATTCTGTGAGTCAGTCATGAAGATCCCAGAATCAAACAAAATAATTTAGATGATGAATATCTCAAAGGTCCTCATAGTAAAGGAAGATTAAACTGTACATATAGACTCAATGGCATAAACAAAAGGCACTACAGGACAGACAATCCTTGATGGTGGACGACAAAGTTAGGAAAGAGTAGCTGCTGAAACAATGCAGTGGGTCACCATGATAAAGTTTAGATCAAACCAGGGCTACACGAAGATGAAAAACAACTACTGACCTCTCCTCGCCTGGTAAAATGTAACAAAATTTGAAGTTAATATAAGTGTCAAGATATACAACTTTCAGCAATGAAAGAAGTCAAGGAATTTAACAGTTTGACAGATTGGAATAGGGAAACTATACAGGGACAGTATGAAATAAGAAATAACAGGGTGCTGAGTAAATACATGTATAAGATACTGTTTTTAATAATGGAAACAAAGTTGTGCAATGTAGCCCAGAAGAATATTATGGTGTACCATGATTGTGTAAAAAAAATAAAGCCCACTTATGTGCTTAACAAAATTTAGACAGCACATTTAGAGGTACAATAGTTACCTTGTACCACTTTTGGTAAGTGAGGATTAGCTGGTTAGTTACAATAACACTGGATGGCATATGACTGAGGTGTAAAATGTATAATATAAACAAATTAGATTTATGCAGAATGCAGATTATACATTCACTCAGTGGCAAACTGACAGTACAAAGTATTTTTATTTTAATTACTGTTATAGGGCATATGTATATATATACATACACAGTGGTACCTCGGGTTACGAGCTTAATTAGTTCCAGAAGGCTGTTCGAGTGCCGATACCGAACGAATTTGTTCCCATCAGGAATAATGTAAATTAGACTAATCTGTTTCAGACCTCCAAAAATACACTTACAAAAGCACTTACATAATTGTTCGAGTTGGGAGCTGCTCGTATGCCGAGGTATCACTGTACAGTGGTACCTCGGTTAACGATATTTTTTCATTCCAGAATGCTGTTCAAGTGCCATTACCAAACGAATTTATCCCCATTAGGAATAATGTAAAATAGACTAGTCCTTTTAGACCCCCAAAAATACACTTACAAAAGCATTTAAAAAAATAAACTTACATAAAAGGGTGAGTTTGGGGACCATCGTTAACCGAGGTACCACTGTATTTTAAAATGTTTAAAATTACATTAAAATTTTACATTAAAATGAATATGAATTATAAAGATAGTTTAGTCCCCTACATAGGATAATCTATCCACAATACTTGCCAAAGCTATTTTATTCAAGAGACCAATTGCTGCTAAACAACTGCTACCTATTTCTGGGGACTTTTATTACAACAAATTTTGTGTTGGAAGTCATTTATCTTGCACAGAGCTAATATTTTGTGGCCTTAAAGTGCTTATTAACTGACAGATTTCACAAGGAGCAAATTCATGTACCATATTAATGGTTGAAGATGAGTCTTAGCTCTTTGCCCTGCTGCTTGTCAGATTCACTCCTAGCCCTGTGGGCTCTATTATACCCTCCTCTTAAAACTGTGCATGAAACTTGCCTCCACCACTTCACAGAGATCATTCCACTTTCTGACACCCCTCCTCCCCAAGACAAGAAATACTTCCTGATATCCTTGTAGTTCATCTATGTCTTTGATTCCCAGCTATGTCCCCAAGTTCCCATTTCTCATGCTTCAAACAGCCTGTCCCTGTCTACCTATGAATTCCCTTGATTATTTTGTATATTATCATATCTCCCCTTGTTCTTCTATCCTCCAATGTTGTCAGATTCAATTCCATTAGCATCTCCTCACAGCTTGTGCCCTTTAACTTAGAAACAAGCCTTGTTTTATACTTCTGCACTTTCTTCAGTTTCTTAACATAGTTCCTCGGGTGTGGATTCCATACCGATGCTTCAGAAGCTTTGTTGAGATTCCTGAAGGCCACTCTTACATTTGCAAGGCAGGCACTGGCTGCAGAGGTTATTCAGCTGTGGTGAGCCTCTGACAGAATGCTAGGCACTATGCTCACTCCTGGGTGTTTCTCTGAGGTCCACAACCTCTCTCACAGAGACTATACACTGTGTTCAGTTTTCTGTCCCCCTTCCCTGAACTTCATGACCTTCCATTTGCTGGGGTTGAATTCAAGCAACCACTTACCTGACCAATCTTGCAGTTTGTCTAGATCCATTTACAGCCTTTCCCTCTCCTCATTTGTTTTTATTATTCTCATAAATTTCACATTATCAGCAAACAGGGACACATCTGACTCAATCCCATCTGGAATTTCATTCACATAAACCAGAAAGAGTACTCTCCCTAGTATTGATCTTTGCAGCATCCAGCTTGTTACACTTCTCCATTATGATGTCTCTACCCTGACAATCACTGCCTCCTTCCTCTGAGGTACTCTTTGATCCACCAGAGTATTTTCCCTATTATTTCTGCCTGTACCTCAAGTTTTTGCCCCAACTAGTCCTGAGCATGTAAATGACATGATCTAAGGAACTGGAGCTACCTTGCACTTCCATGGATCAAATTTGAGTGCTTTGAATTTCCATCTCCCAGGGTGCTCTATGACCCCTACGAGCTTAGTGTTCTCCCACGAATATAATATTACTCATCATTATTATTATTATTATTAATTCAGGTAAATCTACTACTGAATTATGATTGCCATAACAGTTTACAAATGTTAGAATTTTTCTGAAATTCAATACAACACTATTTATTCGTGCTCCTTTTATACCAAATTTATGTTTTCTGGACAGTGCTGAATGACCATCACACATTTAGTGCTTTTTTGTGAATAATAATAATGCATGTTCTGAAAACTTAGTGAAAGTAGTGCAGGTTGAGCAAAGAGCTACACTGGCAGCTTTAACTAGAGCATCTAATACTTTCACATTTTGCACATTTTTTATCTGTTTTTCCATATTGTTAAGTACTACATCAAAACACCTTGATATGGAATAAATGGAAGATGTCTTCATATTAAATTTTTACAACAATTATTTGTTTGTCTTTGTTAAGCATATTACTGTTATGATGAAAAGGTAGCAATAAATCTGTAGGGGTCATACAGCACCCATGGAATGAGAGGTAATCAGGTTTCATCCAAGGAAAGAGCAGCTCTAATTCCTTGAATTAAGGCACACCCCCTTAAAGAGACTGAGCAACATAAATCCACATGAATTCAAGCATCTGAGAATGTCACCTTAAAAATGACTGACGTTGTTGGGAAACAGTAAATTTTTCAAAAGGAAGAAATAATACAATATACTGAGTTTTACAAATGATTGCTTACTTTAATATCTCGCTGAAGTACAAGTTTTTTGTAATTATTCACTCCTTAGCATTCAGCATTCCTGTAACTAGAGACTGTAGTGCCGTTATGTCATTAATTGTATCCCGTAGGCCAGTTACAGTATGTGTCAGACTACTGATGCAGCTGTCCTGTAATAATGTATATTCAGTATTAAGAGACAATTAAAATTTATGATAATCTGAGCAAAAAAGTGTATCTAGTAAAATGAATCAATCTAACTTTCTTACATTTTTATAACTCAACGGAAGTTTTCCACTAAGGCAGGACGGCATATTATGAAATGCTTTGCATAATAAGTGGCTATCTTTCAAGTTTGCATTTGTATCAAATTGAATTTGTATTATAACTGTATCAAAATTAACCAAATGAACTGTAAACCAACAATTGTAACTTCTATACCTGGAGTTTACCTGGAGTGTTCCGGGGGTCAACGCCCCCGCGGCCCGGTCTGTGACCAGGCCTCATGGTGGATCAGAGCCTGATCAACCAGAAATAAAGATTTTGATTTTGAATAAAATCTCTAGCAAGAGACTGCAAGAAAAAACTTTCAGTCTGAATGTACTGTAACTGTAAACCTTCTGTTTATAAAAATAATCAGTCAACACTGAATCATTATCAGGACAAACCATGCCTCAATATTATAAATTAACAATAAATTATAAATTAACATTAAATTATTTTCAATAATACAAAATGTTGTTACACTTTTTCTAATTATACAGTGCTCATCACGGCATTATGCCGGGTGAGCGCCCTGGCATAATGCCGTGATGAAAATCAAAGGCCTACCATACAGGGGGTCTTTTTTCGTCAGTGCATTCTGCTGGGTAGTAGCCGTTAGCATGACATCACGGCCTGCCACCACACTTCACAGTGACTTCTCATTGTTAAAGAAACAGTTAGAGAGTAACTGCTTCTTTAACACAGTTAAGGTAAGAACAGATGTCTTCTTGGAGGGGCCAGGCCGAGGTTTGGCAGACGGTAACTCGACACCGCCACCAGCCTTGAAATGCTGCACCCAGTTCCTCACCGAACGCTCACACACACTAATGTTCTCCACTATTTCTTTCGTCTGGTGCCCAGCTTTGTGAAGCCCTATGATTTGAGCTATAGTTCAAGTGTTAAAGACTTCCTTTTACCCATAATCAAAGATGTATAGCCCTAAAACCAAAGGGAACACGGGACAAAAGATGGGGTGGATGAGACAGAAGTGCAACACTTCCTCTCACCACAGCAGCCACGTGAGCAATGAGAAGTCAATGTGAAGTGTTTTGGCAGGGCGTGATGTCATGCTAACGGCTGCTACCCAGCAGAATGCACTGATGAAAAAAGACCCTCCCCTGTATGGTAGGCCTTTGATTTTCAGCACGGCATTATGCAGGGGCGCTCACCCGGCATAATGCTGTGACGAGCACTGTATATCAATTGAATGTATAATGTTTTTGAAAGCCCTTTGCTATGCAAAGCATTTCAGAAAGACTTAAACTAGTACTTACAACTTATTTGTAGCACAAGTATGGAGATAAAAGACTATTAAACAGAGGAGTAATTTTATGTGATAATTAAGTACATATATACAATTTCAGTATTCAAGTTAAGTAGTTATGGTTAAAGTTATGTAGCAATTTAAAGGGCTAGAAGTAAAAGATATATTAGACATAATAAACATTATGATAGCCATATAAAATATTACATGAAGTTAAGGAAATACTTTTGCAAAAGCTTGAAAAGATCCAAAGTGTAACCAAATTAGTACCAGAACTGAGAGGAAAGCACCATGAGGAGAGATTGAAGGAACTAAACTTGAAGACCCTGGAGGAGAGAACAAGAAGAGACATAATTACAACATAAAAACTTTTTAGAAGAATTGCTAGGGCAGATAGGGACAGACTGTTTGAATTGAGGACCAGAATCAAGGGGACACAAGTAAAATGTGAGAACACAGATAAGCTATAGGGATGTAAGGAAGTCTCTCTTTAGTGTCAGGAGAGTTAAAAAGTGAAATGACTCTTATGAGGCAGTGGTGGAGGCAAACCCAATACACGGCTTCAGGAGTAGATAATGGTAAGACCCAAGAGACCAGAAAAAAGTCTACGAGGTAAGTAAGCAAATACAGTGGACCCTCGGTTAACGAAAAAAATTCATCCCAGAAGCCTGCTCAAGTGCCATTACCGAACGAATTTACGTCCTTAAGAAATAATGTCACGTAGGTTAGTCTATTTCAGACCCCCAAAAATACACTTCCACATGCAATTAAAAAATTATACTTACATAATTGTACGATTTCCGGGGTATTCGTTAACCGAGGGTCCACTGTAAGTTTATTCAGGTATACACAAATACAGTTACATAGATTATCATACATAGCATAGCAAAATATAGGAGCAGCCTTGTTGCTGCTGCCTGGGTCATGACCCAGTCCTGTACACAAAAGGTGGGGCCAGGAGCTGAATTTCAATCCCAGCAAACACAACTGGTTGAGTATATCTAATTCAGAAAGAATGCCTATTGTTTTAGAAATTTCCTTAGATATGTGCTGAATATGCAAGTTGAGTTTGTTTGCTGTCAAGGTTAATATTCAAGGATTGGCCAAAACTTTGTCTAAAATTTCCTCTCCAAATTGTGGATTAATAGTGAATTGTTCCAGCCATGGTACTGTGACCTTAATTCTTCACAGTAATCAGATAAGACTGACCATGAAAAATGCAGGTTTAACACTGAACTGGATACTGGCATGTGTGTTTTATGTAGGCTGCTCCATATTTTACAGTATAATCTACTGTTTTTTAAATTTAAATTTTTTCAAGCTCATACAGGCTATAAGTTGTAATCAACATAAAAAGCTTACTCACCGATCTCTGGAGAATAGAGTTTTGTGCATGATCCTGAATAAGGCGTATGTGTGAAGAGACATTATTCAAGATGTCAACAAGCTCTCCAATCAAACTGATGAGGTGTCTGGGGGTGTAGAGAACTAAAATAAAAATCAGGTCCTTGTATATATTAACAACGTCAAGATGATAATCAAGTCCCTATAAGGATATTCTTATATTCATGGGGAATGCTAAACCTGTAAGGGTCATACAGTGCTTCCAGGAATGAGAGGCTCACTCTAAGGAAAGGAGGGAAGGTCCAATTCCTTGGATTAAAAGCCCCTCACTGACATGAAAGACCCCCCATCCCTCTTGATGGGGGGTCTAGTTTTTGAAACTTTTTTTTTTTTTTTTTTTTTTCAACAAGTCGGCCGTCTCCCACCGAGGCAGGGTGACCCAAAAAAAGAAAATCCCCAAAAAGAAAAAACTTTCATCATCATTCAACACTTTCACCACACTCATACATAATCACTGTCTTTGCAGAGGAGCTCAGATACTACAGCTGAGAAAAGTCCCTCCCAGCTGTCACTATCTCAGACCCCTCCTTTAAAGTGCAGGCATTGTACTTCCCATTTCCAGGACTCAAGTCCAACTAAATCAATTAACTGGTTTCCCTGAATCCCTTCACACAATGTTACCCTGCTCACACTCCAACAGATCGTCATGTCCCAAAACCATTCGTCTCCATTCACTCCTATCTAACACGCTCACACATGCTTGCTGGAAGTCCAAGCCCCTCGCCCACAAAACCTCCTTTACCCCTTCCCTCCAACCTTTTCTAGGACGACCCCTACCCCGCCTTCCCTCCACTACAGATTTATACACTCTCAAGTCATTCTACTTTGATCCATTCTCTCTAAATGACCAAACCACCTCAACAACTCCTCTTCAGCCCTCTGACAAATACTTTTAGTAACTCCACACCTTCTCCTAATTTCCACATTCCGAATTTTCTGCATAATATTTACACACACATTGCCCTTAGACAGGACATCTCCACTGCCTCCAGCCTCCTCCTCGCTGCAGCATTTGCAACCCATGCTTCACACCCATATAAGAGTGTTGGTACCACAATACTTTCGTACATTCCCTTCTTTGCCTCCATGGATAACGTTTTTTGTCTCCACAGATACCTCAATGCACCACTCACCTTTTTTCCTTCATCAATTCTATGGTTAACCTCATCCTTCATAAACCCATCTGCTGACACATCAACTCCCAAATATCTGAAAACATTTACTTCTTCCATAATCCCTCTCTCCAATGTGATATCCAATTTTTCTTTATTTAAATCGTTTGATACCCTCATCACCTTACTCTTATCTATGTTCACTTTTAACTTTCTACCTTTACACACTTACCAGCATCAAAAACTGTAAGCTGACTAAACAGGCCCCTGTACATGTAAAGAAACTTTCTGTAATTCATGAAGGTGCAGAGAATCTCAGGAAAAATAAAATATTTATACAGTGGACCTCCGAGTTTCGATCACCTCAAAACTCAAACAATTATGTAAGTGTATTATTGTAAGTGATTTTGTAAGTGTATTTTTGGAGGTCTGAAATGGACTAACCTACTTTACATTATTCCTTAAGGGAGCAAATTCGTTCGGTAATGGCACTTGAACAGCCTTCTGGAACGAATTATGGCAGAAACTCGGGGGTCCACTGTATATACACTAAGAGAGAATGATACAGTGGACCCCCGAGTAACGAGCAAAATTCATTCCAGAAGCCTGCTCAAGTGCCATTACCGAACGAATTTACTCCCTTAAGAAATAATGTCAAGTAGGTTAGTCCATTTCAGACCCCCAAAAATACACTTACAAAAGCACTTACAATATTATACTTACATAATTGTACGATTTCCGGGGTGCTCGCTACTCGGGGGTCCACTGTACATGAAACATCTCAAATGCTTGTTAACTTGAAATAGATAAATTTGACAAAAAATATACAAAATGAGAGAAAAATTTACAGCACAGTTCAACAATATATTTTAGATAATGAAACAACACAATAGTGTTGTGTTAAGGAGTCATTATCTAAAATTAAATTTTAAGTTTTCTTACACAGTGCTGTATTAGTCTGGTTCTCCAAATTGAGATGTGTAGGGAAAAAATATATTGTTCACAACTCCAATACAAAAAATATTTCCTGCGAGTGAAAATACATAATGTAAAGTGTAGGTAGTTATTGGGATGTTTCTTCTCAAATCCAGTATAGGAGTGTCTGTGCCAGCTATTCGCCTCCCCCATTCACCTTTAAGACTGGTAGGGTACATCTTATGTCAGGGTGCAATATTCCTCAAATACCTCCTCATTTATTGATTATTTTATGGAGTTTAAAAATTATGTAAATGTGTGATTGGTTTTTTCAGCCTGTGGTAGTAACTCCAGACTCCATGAATGTAGCAACTTGCAAAATACTTTGTTCTAACCGTTGCACTAAGTCTGCAACTTTGCCCTTACTGTGGCCCCTTATCCATTAAAAAACCTACCCATTACAAACATTAACTACTTACTTGTGGTAATTATAATGCATTGTGAGGAAGTTGGCAACAAGAGGTTGTTGTAAGTGGTAGATAAGTAAGTCTTTGTTCTCTATAATACTGCGCATATGCTGCTCTGCTTTTTGGCACCAAGCCATTCGGCTACCTATAAAACATTCAAAATATTATTATTACAGTCTCAGAAAGTTAATGCTGTGTGGTTCATTCAGCACAGCATGCCAAAGAGATGAGTGATGTTAAAGGGCAAGAGAAAGAAGTGTTGGAGTTAATGGGCAAAAGGACTAAGTCACTGAGTAAAGCAAATCACTTTTAGTTAAAAAATCAGAGAATCCAAATCAAAGGTGGTACTTTCAAAGAGGAGGGCAGAGAGCAAACATGTCAGGATATTGAAGAAGTGATTGAAAATGAAGCTAGTGTGCTCTCTGATGAATGGAGCAATCTAGCAAATGATAGAATGTCAACATGATCTGACAATGCTCAGTGGCACTGGGTTCACCTCCAGATGATCAGGAATGCCTTATGTGACCAATATGCAGTTGCAAGAGTATCATTACCCACAACCAGCAGTGATGAATAGAAGATGGCCAAATCTCCAATTACAGTTTGAAGAAAAACAGATTCTTGGTCACTAATGCAGACCAAAGCTGCTGCCAATGATCTCTCAGCTGTTGAATTAATGGTGGCAAATACATTCTGAAAAAGGGCAACCATCTACAGAAGCTTGAAAAACCTGAATGTGCAGAGGATTCTGAAAGTTCATTGCCCTGAACACCAGAACAAGTAATAACTTTACCCTCAGGCTCAGAATTAAATGCAAATGAAGGAGGGATGAGAGGACCCTTAAGTGTAGATCACTTGCACTGCCCTTGGAGAGTTTGACACTATAGTGTAGTCAAAGAGGCAAACATACAGGTTTATATTCCATGAAGATACAATTTCATAAGAAAAGTTCATTAAAGATAGGTTGTGCCATACATAAAAAAGCCCATGGTTATGCAATATATTTTATGCAGACTTAAGATTATAAACACCTTAAAACTAACTTTACAGAATAATTAATGTAAGATTATTTAAATGATAAATGCTGCATAACTAAGTTGCCTGAAGATAAGATCATACATATACACACATAAACATACATACTGTATATTTATGACATACACAATGAAAAAAATAAAATCAACAATAAAAGCTACAAACACAAATAAATACTATCATACTGTTATATAATAACCAGCATCAAATAAAAATTTCATTAAATTATTAATAACAAAAGACCTGCTTAAAAGTTCCCCAAGAACCCTACAAGTACCTTGGTAAAAACCATGATGAAGTTAGAAAGGCCTAAGCCATGGGCAAAATGTTAAAATGTGCACTAGTCAGTAACACGGTGTGTATGAGAAATTCTCATCAACAGCTTTGTTTCAAAGTGACAATTTCCCTTTGAAGGATGGGGGGGAAGCCAAAGCCCCATGTTCTGTCAAACCCTTTATAACTTGCTGGTAATCTGTAGGGCCCACTGGACCTGCCACCACTTAAGAGCATATCTGTATAAAGCGACCATGAAGTCAATGTAAGGCAAAAGTCTATTGCAGAATGAGCTCACTAGCAGCCTTTGCATCAGTATCTGCCCATTCATTTCTGGACACCAACTCAAACCCACCAAAGTAATTACAAAAAACCACATTTAAACCTAAAACTCTTTAAATTTTAGGCATAACATTAAAAAAATTTCCACAGATAATGACAAGGTTGCACATAAGAGGCACACAGCCTGTTTGAAGGAAGTTTTGTGGAGAAGCAGTGAATAACTTCACCATTTTGCCTCTAGTGTTGTTAGATACACGAGAAGGATTATGAGGCTGATGTGTAAAGTGGGAGAGGAATATTTTACTGATAAACAGCAGGAAGAGGTGGAAAAACTACATTGTGTGACACAATGAGGAAATTGAAGAGATGCTGCAGAGTGACATAATAATATCTTTATTTACTACAAGTACATGTACATGGTATACAGGCCTAGCTGACATCAGTGACATACTACTATATAGAAAGTCCCTTGTTATGCTGAGCATTTCGGGCAGATTAGGTCAGTGTCCTAGGATGCGACTCACACCAGTCGACTAACACCCAGGTACCCATTTTACTGATGGGGAACATAGACAACAGGTGTAAAGAAACACGCCCAATGTTTCTGCCCTGGCTGGGAATCGAACTCAGGCCCTCGCCGTGTGAAGCGAGAGCTTTAGCCACCAGACCACCAGAGCCCATCACAGACAATAACGATGAACCTCTTGATTGTAGAGAAAAAAATTAATCTAAACTACCTATCAGATGTACCGTTTAATATACAAAGCACCTCCATGAAAAAAGAGATAGAAATGTGTCTAAGGAACATGAAAGGTCCAGTATCCGTCTAGATTTCCTTACAATTTTCATCGTTATCTACATATTTTTTCAGTGTTACCTTCGGGTGAATTTAACTGCAATGTAATCACAGGTGTGGTTTTAAACCAAGATATAACTGTATCAAACTTCACATGAACACAGGAAATCACTCACTATCATCCAGAGACAATGTTTCACATGAGCAACATTCTGTAAAAAAATATAAGCTTTATTCAGGAAATATGTATACATATATGAATATTTTACAAACTAACATAAATTTGTACAATTCCCATGAAGTATTTTCATGGGCAGAGCCTATAAAAAATAATACTGCACCTATTACTTCTGGATCTATCAATGCAGATGATGTCTCATTTAATGCAGCAAAGTTGATTTTTTCAGTTGTGGCAGCAAGGTCCCGACGAACCTCAGTTAATGCCGAGACATCCTCCAAGAAGGAATTAATTAGCTGAGAGAGAGAGATACAGAACAAATTACATAAGTTAATACATATTTTTTTTAGCTATCAGAGTTATTATTGTTATTATTATTATTATTGTTACTGTTTTTATTATTAAAATATTAAAAACAAAAACTAAACTTGAAATGGTCATTCAGCACTGCAATTAAATTAAATACTGAAGTGGTACATTATCGTATTTACAAACTGTTCTGTGAATACTGGTGATGCTTGCTACTTAAAGAATGAACAATGCTTCAACAACGGCAATTTTTTTTGTTCAAAAATTAATACATTTTTTGCTGAAAAAATGATACTTATTTTTAATAAAAAATATATAATTCAGAGAGACCAAGTAAATAAAGAAATTTATTTCTAGTGTTATGCTTATGTGATCTGTTGCAGTTCTGTAGGAATTGTTGCAGCTCAGAGTTAATATTTGAAGTGAGTGTTGGGCAGTAGGTGTAAGGAAACATGCCCAGTGTTTCTTTCTGTTCATCCGAGGATCGAACCCCAGTCCTTCAGTGCGAGCTGAGACCACTACTGTGTCATAACAGTATCAGTTAAAATATTACCAGAGTTGAAATATTGCCAGAGTTGAAATATTACCAGAGTTGAAATATTACCAGAGTTGAAATATTACCAGAGTTGAAATATTACCAGAGTTGAAATATTACCAGAGTTGAAATATTGCCAGAGTTGAAATATTGCCAGAGTTGAAATATTGCCAGAATTGAAATATTGCCAGAGTTGAAATATTGCCAGAGTTGAAATATTACCAGAGTTGAAATATTGCCAGTTGAAATATTGCCAGAGTTGAAATATTACCAGAGTTGAAATATTACCAGAGTTGAAATATTACCAGAGTTGAAATATTGCCAGAGTTGAAATATTGCCAGAGTTGAAATATTACCAGAGTTGAAATATTACCAGAATTGAAATATTACCAGAGTTGAAATATTGCCAGAGTTGAAATATTACCAGAGTTGAAATATTACCAGAGTTGAAATATTACCAGGGTTGAAATATTATTATTATTATTATTATTATTATTACCAGAGTTGAAATACTGCCAGTTTAAATATTACAGGTTAAAATACAGTATTACAAGAGTTGAAAAATTACAAGAGTTAAAATATTACCAACTGAAATTGTGCTAGTTATTTCAAGTAGAATTACAGTATTACAAGAGCTGGTAATAGTTTACTACTGCTACTCAGTCAGTTTAAATAGACACATGTACAACACTTAGATATCTTTATTAAGGAAACGTTTTGCCACACAGTGGCTTCATCAGTCCAGTACAAAGAAGAATGGTGAAGATCAGAAGGAGTTTGAGGTAATCAGTCCCTCGGCCTTGAGTTGATGTAATCAGTCCATCAATCTTGAAAAGATTTATCAACTTGCCAGTTCTCTGAACTGGTAGGCAACGCTCTCGCCTCACACACTAAGGTCCATGGTTCGATCCCCAGTACAGATGGAAACATTAGGACATGTTTCTTTAAGACACCTGCTGTCCATGTTCACCAGCAGTAAGTAGGTACCTGGGTGTTAGTTGACTGGTATAGGTCGCATCCTGGGGGCAAAATTAACCTAATCTGCCCGAAATGCTCTGCATAACCAATTACTTTTTATATAGTATGTCAATGATGTGAGCTATGGTCTGTATATGTTGCATCATGTAGAAATAAATATTATTATTATTTTTAATATTTATTATTATTACCAGATATGAAATATTATGAAGACTGAAACAAAAGAGACGAAACATCACCAGTTAAAATATTACTTGAGATGAATCCATGGAGTTAGAAGTGAGTGAGGTGACCACGTCAACAACCTGCACCTCACCATCATCTTGCTGACTCTTGTCAGTGTAAAAAGCACTAAGCATGGTGTCTATGCCACGGTGGGCCTCTAATAACTCTTCTATTCCAACTTCCTCAGACATGACCGTCGTAAAGTGGCTAAAATGAGGAGAGAAAAACCCAGTTGGGTTGACCACACCTCCTGGAGGACTTCACTGCTATGATGCACTCAAGGGCTCTTCATCCACGGAACTGGAACTCACCTCCTCTCTTTTTTTTTAATTAAACTTGGTTTCTTCCCATCCCTCAGGGGCTGCATGACCTCCCTGCGGGTTTACCACTTTTTTATATATATATTTACAGCAGTTTCAAATTTTGGCGGCATTAAACAGCTGATCAATGAAATTAATAATTTCAATATATCATTGACATTTATATTATCCTTTCAATGAATATGCGTTGGAATTATTTTATTTTATTTTTATGTAGGCTTAAAATACAATAAAATTAAAATGGAAATGGTGAACAGTGATATTGAAGAAAATATTATTATCTACTACAATCAAAATTAAGCGCTAAACCCACACGGGTTGCACAGCTAAAGAGAGTAAAACAGTTGAAGTAAAGATACTTTATTTCAGCATAATACAGTGTTAGTAAAGAGGTGCATGACTTATGTGTGCATGCAGGAAGACCCTTAATATGGAGAGCATTGCTGGCAAATTCAAGACTAACTTATTAATATTAGTAAGGCAATGACAAATTTAGTTGTTTTTAAATATACAGTCTCTTAGGTGATTGTAAATATTAATTTAGGAGTTAAATTATGTTTATATAATGCGTTACAATGAGTATGGAGAATATCTTGCTGCTAGTCTACAGGTTATAAACACTTAAACCTCACAAACTGAAGATTCTCAAATATAATATAGATCAAGTTTTGACCGAGATTCAGATTCAGATTTTTATTTCTCTGTAAAGATTATAATGTGTGGTTTACATTTATAAGACAATAATTACAAAGATGGCCACCAGCATGCCTGGGCATGCCCGGGCATGCTAGGCATTTCAGGCAGACTAATAATAGTTCTTAATCTATATTACAAATTACAAATGATTAAATAGATTTACAATAGTGAGGTAGTTCAGAATATTTAGATTATGACAATCTGTAAAATTAGTAATGAGAATGGTTACGTCTTGTCATGTTACATAGTTTCTATTAAAGCTCCTATATTGGGGTATATCAGGCAAACTTAAGACTAGTTTTGAGATTTATTAGACAATAGCTATATTCGGGATTTTATGTTTACTGTCCTTTGGGTCAGTGTAGGTATAGATGAGGAGGATGTGTGTGTGTGTGTGCATGAATAGGTGGTTTTCATGTATTTAGGTGATAGTGGGGTGTCTTAGTGAGATAAGATGTTTTTTGATGATAGTGTTGAAAATGGTGACTGAGTCTGCAGTTCTGGAGTTTTCAGGTAGGGAGTTCCAGATTTTAGGCCCTTTAATGTACATTGAACGTTTGTATAGATTTAGCCGGACACGGGGAATGTCATAGAGATTTTTGTCTGGTATTGTGCCTATGGGTCCTGTCACAACTATCAAGAAAGCGTTTTAGTTCAGGGTTAATATTGGAATTTATGGTTCTGTACATGTAGGTTGCACAGTAGTAAGTGTGGATACATTACACACACAACCCCCACATAGAAGAGACGAGCTTACGACGACGTTTCGGTCCTACTTGGACCATTTACAAAGTATTTATAGGCCAGCAGACAGGGGAGGTCACAAGAAAGTGGTGGAGGAGTAATAGTGGAAGTAGTAGTGGAGTCAGTCAATTCTAGGAAAGAAGAGCACTGCAATACAGCTGGCGACCCGCATAGGGTAAGGACAAAGAACACAGAGCGGGAAAAAATGATGAAAATAAAATAAAGAAGGACAAATACAAGGAGAAAGAAGAAAAAGGAGAAAGGGGAAGAGATAGAAGGGGAAGGAATCAGGTTAAGTCACTGGTGTTCTGAAGTTTGGAGCATTTAACAATGTAATGGGAGAGGAAAGCATATACAGAGACAAAGCCAGGGCTAAGATTCATACAGGGAAAGTTGTGTATAAGGGAGGATTCAACCAGACGGCGACTGTGAAAGTTGGACGTAGGTTAGACCGAAACGTCGTCCTAAGCTCCTCTCTATGCGGGTTGTGTGTGTACTGTTCCAGTCACGGTATTGTGCCTTTTTTGTTATTTAGTAAGTGTGGATGTTCTGAACAGTAAGTTTAGGTCTTTGAAGAATCGGGGGGTTGCCTGGGATTGGATTGCGTGACAATTCTTACTGCGGCTTTTTGTTGAGTTATTATTGGTGTTAGGTGGGTTGTTGCTGTTGATCCCTAAGCACATATGGCATATGTGAGGTAGGGATAGATGAGTGAATAGTATAGTGTGAGTAGGGCTGATTGTGGTACATAGTAACATATCTTAGAGAGGATCCCAACCGTTTTGGATACTTTTTTTGCTATGTGTTGGATATGAGTGCTGAAATTCAGGTTGCTGTCAAGGTGTAGGCCCAGGAATTTGCCCTCATTGTGTTTAGCAATAAGAGTGTTGTCAATCATTATGTTCAGTTGTGCAACACCTGTTTTGTTACCAAACATGGTAAGGGGCTCTTGATCTAGGGAATTGAATCTGTGCTCCAGTTCTCTGAATTGAGCCTGAATACCTTCCATATCCCCCCCACATGCACTGTATAATCCTACGAGTTTAGCGCCCCCATGATTATAATTATAATTATGTTATCAAACATAATGTAGAAGGTTTTGTCAGTGTTAAGTGTAAGTTTATTGGCAGTCATCCAGGTTGATATTTTTAGTAACTCTTCATTAACAATGGTGTTGTGTGAGGCAAGATTTGGGTGGGAGATGACATTAAGTCGTGTCGTCAGCAAAGAAAATTGGTTGCAGGTGTTGTGATACGTTGGTAAGATCAGTGATGTATAGGAGGAAGAGCAGGGGACCAAGGACACTTCCTTGTGGCACTCCAGTATCAAGTGGTCGTGTACATGAGGTTGTGTCTTTAATGGTGACGTATTGATACCTGTTAGTAAGATAGGATTTGAAATATAGAAATAAAGATGCTATGCATTCTTTGGGTCTTCAGTTTCTTGTATGTCCTGTGCAGTAATACTGAAATTTAGGTTAGGTTAGGTAAGGTTCGTCAGGAAATGACAAGTGTTTCCTGACGCGGGTCTTAGTTGGAGCTTTTGGTCATCTGACCGAGGCCTTCCGCTGGCTTACCGGTCCACCCCTATAAAAATTATGGTCATAGTTATAACCATTCTTTTTGTCATTAACGATGACTTATGTCATCTCCCACCCAAATCTTGCCTCACTCGACACCATTGTTACCTGGAGTTTACCTGGAGAGAGTTCCAGGGATCAACGCCCCTGCGGCCCGGTCTGTGACCAGGCCTCATGTTGGATCAGAGCCTGATCAACCAGGCTGTAACTGCTGGCCGCACGCAGTCCAACGTACGAACCACAGCCTGGCTGGTCAAGCACCGACTTTAGGTGCCTGTCCAGTGCCTGCTTGAAGACAGCCAGGGGTCTATTGGTAATCCCCCTTATGTATGCTGGGAGGCAGTTGAACAGTCTTGGGCCCCTGACACTTATTGTGTTGTCTCTCAACGTGCTAGTGGCACCCCTGCTTTTCATTGGGGGGATGTTACATTGTCTGCCGAGTCTTTTGCTTTCGTAGGGAGTGACACTCGTGTGCAAGTTTGGTACTAATCCCTCTAGGATTTTCCAAGTGTATATAATAATGTATCTCTCCCGCCTGCGTTCCAGGGAGTACAGGTTTAGGAACTTCAAGCGTTCCCAGTAATTGAGGTGGTTTATTGCAGTTATGCGTGCCGTGAAGGTTCTCTGTACATTTTCTAGGTCAGCAATTTCACCTGCCTTGAAAGGTGCTGTTAGTGTGCAGCAATATTCCAGCCTAGATAGAACAAGCGACCTGAAAAGTGTCAACATGGGCTTGACATCCCTGGTTTTAAAGGTTCTCATTATCCATCCTGTCATTTTTCTGGCAGATGCGATTGCTACAGAGTTACTAAAAATATCAACCTGGATGACATCCAATAAACTTACACTTAACACTGACAAAACCTTCTACATTATGTTTGGTAACAGAATTATAATCATGGGGAGCGCTAAACTCGTAGGATTATACAGCGCATGTGGGGGGATATGGAAGGTATTCAGGCTCAATTCAGGGAACTGGAGCACAGATCCAATTCCCTAGATCAAGAGCCCCTTACCATGTTTGGTAACAAAACAGGTGTTGCACAACTGAACATAATAATTTCGTTCGGATTCTTAACCCCGGAGGGTTAGCCACCCAGGACAACCCAAGAAAGTCAGTGCGTCATCGAGGACTGTGTCTTATTTCCATTAGGGTCCTCAAATCTTGACCCCCAGGATGCGACCCACACCAGTCGACTAACACCCAGGTACCTATTTGCTGCTAGGTGAACAAGACAACAGGTGTAAGTAAACGCGTCGAAATGTTTTCACCCCACCGGGATTCGAACCCGGATCCTCCGCATGTGAAGCGAGAGCTTTACCAGCCAGGCCACGGGGTCACATTACTTTAATATAGATTAACATCTGCATTTATATTTGACTAACATTCGTAATAACTTCCACAAACATTATAGCGAATTGTTTTAATAAAAACTACCAACAAATTGTTGTTGCAGTTAAGTTAATTTTAAGTAGCCTGAAATGCTCTGTATTACCAGGTTTTTTTATCAAGTATGTCAACCAACTGTAAAATCAATCAGTTGCAAATCATACCTTGTAGAAATAGTTTGTCATTTATCATTTATCAAGTCAAGGATTCCAATGGAAATAAGTCACTTTGACTCCTTTTAGAGGTTATCTTAGGTAATTTACACATATTATTATGCAAGACAATTGCAATCATCTAATGATTGCGTAATTGTACCTGAATAAACTTAATTAGATGGTGTACCGGAGCTAAGTAAGTAGGTATAACTGTTTTGTAGGTACAAATACACATAAGTACAATTATCATACATAGTATAAATTACCTAGGATAACCCCAATGAAAATAAGTAACTTTGCCTGACCTTTTTTGGGGTTATCCTAGACATTGTGCCTTTTTGTTCCTTATAATTTATACATATGTTACTATGTATGATAATTTTTGTAACTGTATTTATGTGTACCTGTACTTTTTACCTTATTCCTAGTATATATCATATATAGTATAATAACATATATCTCATACAGTGTATAATATTAAGGTATTAAAAATACCCCAATGGAAATAAGTCACTCTGCCTTTTTTTTGGGTTATCCTGGGTTCTCTACACATATGCTGCTATGTATGATAATCTATGTAACTGTATTTGTGTATACCTGAATAAACTTACCTGAATAAACTTGCTAACTTACTTACTTATTGATGGAAACAGAGAGGTGCCCTTAAAGCCCGCAACAAAGCAGCAGCAGCAGCAGCAGCAGCTACACGGCGAGGAGGAGAGGCTTCTTGATACTGTAATTAAGAGTTGACAATGGGTGATCAGGTGAAGCTGGTGATTGCTGGCGTGTTGAGTGCCCTGCTGGCCTGTGGTATGTACGAGCAGGTGTTCAACATTGAACCCAACAAGTGTGATATGACCTACATGTACCAGCTCCCTCAGTATATTGTAAGTCTGCCGGCTACCTCTTGTAACTTACCTGGTGAAGCTATTCGTTATTTTTTATTGGATGATCTATGTAATGCACTTGTGTTTTATCAGGTCTGTTATTTTAGTATGTTTTATTACAGACGTACCGCGGAGCTAATTATTCCCAATGGAAATAAGTCACTTTTGACTTTTTTTTTGGGTTTTCCTAGGTATTTTACACATGTTACTAAGTATGATAATTGTACTTATGTGTACCTGTACTCAAACTTACTAACTCAGCGCTGCTTATTAACTGTCTTGTATTGAGGTTTTAATGAATGACATTGCCCCTAATGCCATGGCATGCCAGTGGCTCTCCTTGCATTACAGTTTTATAATTGTTTTATAATTGTAACTACCAATAACATTGTACACTTGTAACATGCATTGAAATAAAAATTATTATTATTATTATTATTATTTATAGAGATAAGCAGGTGTTGCATCCCAATGGAAAATAAGGCACTTTCTCTGACTTTTTTGGAGGAGTTATCCTAGGTAATTTACGCTAATTGTACTTATGTATACCCATGTCTAAATAAACTTACCTACTGGGTACACGTTATTCATCAACTGGAGTATACCTAGAGAGGGTTCCAGGGGTCAACACTCCTGCGGCCCGGTCTGTGACCAGGCCTCGTAGTGGATCAGGGCCTGATCAACCAGGCTGTTACTGCTGGCCGCACGCAACCTGATGTACGAACCACAGCCCGGCTGGTCAGGTACTGACTTTAGGTGCCTGTCCAGTGCCTTCTTGAAGACAGCCAGGGTTCTATTGGTAATCCCCCTTATGTATGCTGGGAAGCAGTTTCTTCGCTGTATGACCCTTGCAGGTTTAGTGCTTCTTTTTTATTATAATAATAATAGTAATAATGGGAGACAGTTGAACAGTCTTGGACCCTGACACTTATTGCGTGGTCTCTTATACATATAATCATGTATCTCTCCCGCCTGTGTTCTAGGGAGTACAGGTTGAGGAACTTCAAGCGTTCCCAGTAATTGAAGTGTTTTATCGCAGTTGTGTGTGCCATGAAGGTTCTCTGTACATTTTCTAGGTCAGCAATTTCACCTGCCTTGAAAGACGCTGTTAGTGTGCAGTAATATTCCAGCCTAGATAGAACAAGAAATCTGAAGAATGTCATCATGGGCTTGGCATCCCTGGTTTTGAAGGTTCTCATTATCCATCCTGTTATTTTTCTAGCAGATGCGATTAATACAATGTTATGGTCTTTGATGGTGAGATCTTCTGACATGATCACTCCCAGGTCTTTTACATTAATTTTTCGCTCTATTGTGTGGTTGGAATTTGTTTTATAATACTCCGATGTAGTTTTAATTTCCTCACGTTTTCCATATTAGAGTAATTGAAATTTCTCATCATTGAACTTCATATTGTTTTCTGTGGCCCATTTAAAGATTTGGTTCATGTCCGCCTGGAGTCTTGCGGTGTCTTCAATGGAGGATACTCTCATGCAGATTTGGGTGTTATCTGCAAAGGAAGACACAGCGCTGTGACTTAGTATATCCCTGTCTATGTCAGATATGAGGATGAGGAACAAGATGGGAGCGAGTACTGTACCTTGTGGAACAGAGCTTTTCACCGTAGCTAACTTAAACAGTTTGACCATTAATAATGGTTTGCATTTTACAATGATAAGGTTTTACAGTTGAGATATTTTGTGCAAAAAAAAATTATAACCAAATCTAATGAAATCTGCCTAACTCTGTCTAAAATGACCTAATGCACCTTAACTATATGCATGCCGTCAGTACTGGCGTGTCTTTGTTTACATTCAGCCGGTGCATAACATGACTCGGTATTAAGCATTGTTTGGCTCACGTGCTGCACAATAAAATACAGTGTAGACTACTATATTTGATAGTAACCCCCAAAATAAAAAATTTCGTAAGAAATAATTACTTATTCTGTGTTGCACATACAGTGGACCCCCGGAGTTCGTGCTTAATCCATTCCAGAGGGCCCGGCGAACACCGAATATCACGAACTTCGAATCTATTTTCCCCATAAGAAATAATGGAAATAAAATTAATCAGTTCCAGACACCCAAAAGTATTAAAATAAATTCTTTTTGTACAACAAATATACATTAAATTACACAGAAAACAATGAGAATTAAGAAATGCAAACAGTAATAACATGTCACTTACCTTTATAGAAGAGTTGATGATGTGTGGAGATGGGAGGAGGGAAGAGGATGGAGGAGTTTCTAGTGTTTGGAAGGGGAATCCCCTTCCATTAACACTGCACGTACCAAGTTCTTTTCTGGGGTTACTGGCCTTTTTCTTTTAATGCCACTAGGACCAGGTTGAGAGTCACTGGACCCCACTCTAACCAAAAATCTGTCCAGGGAGCTCTGTGTCTGGCATTTCTTTAAAACTTCCCTGAAATGGGACACCACATTGTCATTGTACATGTTGCCAGCATGGCCTGCAACAGCTTTTTTTAGGGTGATATTCATCCATAAAGCCTTGCACATCAGTCCATTGTGCAATGATCTCTTTCAGTTCTACCGTATTTCTGACATTCTTTATCACAGGCTTGGCACTAGGAGCTTTCTTGGGACCCATGGTGGCTTATTTAGCAGTTGCAAGCACTTAAAACACTCGAATAATGACAAAATATAAAAATATATGGTATGAATGCGTGGGTGGCGGTCGCTCACTGGTAAACAATAGCACACTGATGCTGCCTTTAGTGCCCAGGCCCGCTCAGGCCACGCGTACGCGTCCCGGACGAATCATGAACTCCGAGCAGATTCGTGAACACCGAACCAATATTTTTGCGAAAAAACATCATGAATTCCGAATTTCACGAACTCCGACGCTCACGAACTCCGGGGGTCCACTGTAGGTTATATATGCTGTAAAATGTAACCCAATTCTTGAGTTCCACCAAGTAGTAGCCTTAAATCTTAGCCAAAAGTGGTAATTGGAGACTATTCACACAATTTTTTACCTGTACTGCAGTTCTTTTCAAGTCTTAATAGATACGTGGAGGAATCACAATATATAGGCAGGAGACAGAAACATGTAATCAGGTGTACATGAACTTAAGCATATATAGAGGCAGTGCCAGAAGTTTTATGTAGGAGAGGCTTAGCAGTGGTGCATTGATTGGAAGACAGGGTTATGGGGCATTCTCCAGGGTACTTTGGACATCCCTGTTCACATTGTATTGCTCTCTAATTATCCTTGCCACACCTGAGACCTGTTGTTACTCTTCAAAAAATCAGGTTTTAGAATAGTCACTCATTATAGTTCCAGGTATCACACACCTTCCCTATTCAAAAGTCTAAATTTACTTAACATAAAATATTTGCACTCCTGTGCACACAGTGTTTACAGGACACTCAATACAAACACTAACCCAGAGATTATATTCTTTCCAGAGAGCTGAAACAGAGCACATGAACACAATACAAGGAACAAGTATCTATTTGATATACCACATACATATCTGACTTGAACCTGTTCACTAACCCCATGCAAATAAAAGGCCCAGAAATATTGAACTCACTGTCTCAAAATGTTAAAGGTTCCCTATTTGCCAACAGCTTTAATTATATTGTTAAAAAGAATCTATTAAATCTTAAATGATATACACACCATATATTATATGAGTGTAAATACTCATACCTTATAGTCTCCACTTTAATTCAACCGCTCCATAAAATGCACCTCATAAATCTGATGCAGTTCCATGTAATGTATTTGTAATTGTCCAGCTAATCATTTGTAACCTGCCTCATCATACTTATAACTAGAATGAATTACTGTGCTCATATGTGCTGATAGTACACACTGCCTTAAATTATATGCCAGGACTAGAATTTAGTATGTAAGTTTTATGATTGGTTTGCCTGAAATGCTTTTCATAATACAGTGGTACCTCGGTTTTCGTCAATAATTCATTCCAGAATGCTGTTCGAATGCCATTACCGAACGAATTTGTTCCCATAAGGACAAATGTAAATTAGATTAGTCCGTTTCAGACCCCCAAAAATACACTTACAAAAGCACTTACAATAATACACTTACGTAATTGTTCGAGTTGGGAGCTGTATGAAAACCGAGGTACCACTGTAATTGGCTTTCAGTTGAGCATGTATCTTTATCAAATTTTTATCAGTATTGTATTTGTTTCTGATTTGTAGCCAAGTAGTATGTAAATCTAACTACCATAACTTCTATATATGATCAGTTGAAATGAACATTTTATTTTATTTTATTCTTATTATATATTTTAGCAGATGATGAAGGCTTAGGAAAAGCATGGACAAGTCAAAGGGCAAAAGAAAGGTTGTTAAGGTGGTTAGGTCATTTAATAGGGATGGAGTTAAATAAGATATCAGAAAGTGTTTAAATCAGGGTGGAAGGAAGGAGGAGAAAGGGTCATTGATGGAAAGGTTGAAGGTGGAAGTGAAAGAGGGTCTAGGTGGTAAAGGCTAGAGCATCCACAAGTATGTGAGAGCATGTTAAATCAGAGTAAGTGGAGCAGTGATTTTTTGGGTTTGAGGTGCAGGTGGAGTGTGAACAGGGTAGTATTTATGAAGGGATTCAGAGAAAGCTATTAGCTGGACTTGAATCCTGCATAATGAATGGGATGAGGATAATGCTGTTTCAAGGATCTTCTGCAGTTGCAATCTCTGCACACACTTCTGGCAAGAAAGGTATTAAATGAATGATTGGGGAATATTTCCATTTTTGGAGCACCCCTACCTTGGTGAGAGACAACTAGGGAGGTAAAAAAAAATGATTATCAATAGATTAATATAACATAAAATGTTAGTGTGTTTACAGAATATTTCTCTCCACAGCCTATAAAACTTCCTTCACATGTGGTTGAGCGTTTCCCATACTATAGTTTATATGCTTATGGAGAAGGCCGCTATTCTGAATCTCTGAAGAAAGGCCTTTACACAGGCATTCCAGTTCTCTTCATACCTGGAAACAGTGGCTCCCATAAACAGGGTACGTACAGGACATAGGAGTTATATTATGTTGTCTGAATACCATATTGGTACATACTTATATATAATAGGTAGTATAGGTTGGTAGACAGCAACTGCCCAGGGAGGTACTACCGTCCTGCCAAGTGAGTGTAAAACGAAAGCCTGTAATTGTTTTACATGATGGTAGGATTGCTGGTGTCTTTTTTCTGTCTCATAAACATGCAAGAGTTCAGGTATGTCTTGTTACTTCTACTTACACTTAGGTCACGCTACACATTCATGTGCAAGCATATATATATATATACACACCCCTCTGGGCTTTCTTCTATTTTCTTACTAGTTCTTGTTCTTATTTCCTCTTATCTCCATGGGGAAGTGGAACAGAATTCTTCCTCCGTAAGCTAGTAACCCCTTCTCCTGTATATATTACTAAATGTAAAAGGAGAAACTTTCGTTTTTCCTTTTGGGCCACCCCGCTTCGGTGGGAAACTGCCGACATGTTGAAAGAAAGAAGAAAGATTCTTCATGCACTTGCATTCATTTTCTGTAATTTGAGTCTAAATATTGTGGATCAGTTTCATGGTGCTGTTTTTATAATTTGCATTAAGGACTATTGGCTGCTACACTCCCTCCCTGCCTGCTACACTCCCTCCATGCCTGCTACACTCCCTCCCTGCCTGCTACACTCCCTGCATACATGCTACACTCCCTCCCTGCCTGCTACACTCCCTGCATACATGCTACACTCCCTGCATACATGCTACACTCCCTTCATACATGCTACACTCCCTGCATACATGCTACACTCCCTGCATACATGCTACACTCCCTGCATACATGCTACACTCCCTGCATACATGCTACACTCCCTGCATACATGCTACACTCCCTGCATACATGCTACACTCCCTGCATACATGCTACACTCCCTGCATTCATGCTACACTCCCTGCATACATGCTACACTCCCTGCATTCATGCTACACTCCCTGCATACATGCTACACTCCCTGCATGCCTACTACACTCTTAAACTCCATCGTGTTTCTCACTTTCTTTACCAAAGGACTGGCACTAGGAGCTTTCTTTGGGCCCATGGTAGCTTATTTAGTAGTCACACACAATAATCAAAGGCCAAAAACAATGAATTGTTAATAAATGTTTTGTATGAACTCCTGGGGTGATGTTCACTCAAGCATAAACAATGCTAGACTGCTTGACAATGTGCATGGGAGGTGCGTGGGTGGCGGTCTACGGCCTTTGTATGTGCGGGGCACTGATGGACAGGTTCCGTACCATCAACAAAAACTGAGACATTTTTTCCACGAAAAAAGTGAACGAAAACCAAGGGTTGACTGTATTTGTTTTGTCATTTAAAGGGTTATTTGAAGCAATTGCAAATGAGTTCATTGTATGAGAGAGAGGTTGGTTACCATGAAGACAATTAGAAAATATGAGAGTGTAAAGATTCCTCAGTATATTTAAGCAACATTGCTGGAACAGAGCTAGAGATGTTTAAAAGGTAGATTTGACTGATTTATACAGACTTGGCTCAGAGCCAGGCTGCAGGAGTAGAAAGAATCTCGAAACACTTAAAAAGTATATCACTGTTATTTCACTGTGAAAACAGCCCAAACAAAGAATGAATTTGTAAATTATTGTTTGAAAATTTTGTGGAATTTTGGTTAATACTATACGTGCCGTGTTTTAGATGGCTTAAATATTTTATATGTATGTGAAATGAAGAAGGAAAACGTTTAACTGAAAAACTACAAGTGTACAACTTTAACTTCTAAACTACTTTAGTTAAATGCAAGAGACTGTCATTATCATTAATTAACTTAGCACACTTTATACCTTAAATATTTAGATTTACTTTGCCTGTTGTTCTTGTATTGTGCTAATCTTGTGAAATACTTTGAACACACAATTCCCTTTTCATCATAATATATTTTCCTGTTTCAGTGCGGTCTTTAGCATCCGTGGCATTTCGCAAGGCTCTTGATGATGGAACGGACTTTCACTTCAACTTCTTTACTGTAGACATCAACGAAGAACTGGGTGCATTCTATGGTCCAGTACTGGAAAAACAAACTGAATTTGTTGCCATTGTAGTGAACCGCATCCTTGAGTTATACACCAATGCCACAGTCATTCCCAAGTCTGTTATTCTTGTTGGTCACTCAATGGTAGGTTCATGTGTATATATATCAGCCGATTAATACAGTAGTCAGTAAAATACATGTAACAAATCATTTTAGATATGAGATAGATGATACAGCACATTTTAGTGCAATTTTTTCACAAAACTAATTGCATTTGTATTTTATAAACAATACTTCATTGCTGATAATGCTGTAGATTCATTTTATGGCATTTATACTGGTTTGTATAATTTTTTTATTTATTAACACATCGGCCGATTCCCACCAAGGCAGGGTGGCCCGAAAAAGAAAAACTTTCATCATCATTCACTCCATCACTGTCTTGCCAGAAGGGTGCTTTACACTACAGTTATAAAACTGCAACATTTACACCCCTCCTTCAGAGTGCCGGCACTGTACTTCCCATCTCCAGAACTCAAGTCCGGCCTGCCGGTTTCCCTGAATCCCTTCATAAATGTTACTTTGCTCACACTCCAACAGCACGTCAAGTATTAAAAACCATATGCCTCCATTCACTCCTATCAAATACGCTCACACATGCTTGCTGGAAATCCAAGCCCTCGCACACAAAACTTCCTTTACCCCCTCCCCCCAACCTTTCCTAGGCCGACCCCTACCCCGCCTTCCCTCCACTACAGATTTATACACTCTCGAAGTCACTCTGTCTCGTTCCATTCTCTCTACATGTCCAAACCACCTCAACAACCCCTCCTCAGCTCTCTGGACAATCGTTTTGGTAATCCCGCACCTCCTCCTAATTTCCAAACTCCGAATTCTCTGCATTATATTCACACCACACATTGACCTCAGACATGACATCTCCACTGCCTCCAGCCTTCTCCTCGTTGCAACATTCATCACCCATGCTTCACACCCATATAAGAGCGTTGGTATAACTATACTCTCATACATTCCCTCTTTACTTCCATGGACAAGGTTCTTTGTCTCCACAGACCCAAGTGCTCCACTCACCCTTTTCCCCTCATCAATTCTATGATTCACCTCATCCTTCATAGACCCATCCCGACATGTCCACTCCCAAATATCTGAATACATTCACCTCCTCCATACTCTCTCCCTCCAATCTGATATCCAATCTTTCGTCACCTATTCTTTTTGTTATCCTCATCACCTTACTCTTTCCTATATTCACTTTCAATTTTCTTCTTTTACACACCCTACCAAATTCATCCACCAACCTCTGCAGCTTCTCTTCAGAATCTCCCAAAAGCACAGTGTCATCAGCAAAAAGCAACTGTGACAACTCCCACTTTGTATTTGCTTCTTTATCTTTTAGCCCAACACCTCTTGCCAAGACCCTCGCATTCACTTCTTTACAACCCCATCTATAAATATATTGAACAACCACGGTGACATCACACATCCTTGTCTAAGGCCCACTTTTACTGGGAAATAGTCCCTTCCCTCCTACACACACTAACCTGAGCCTCACTATCCTCATAAAAACTCTTCACTGCTTTCAGTAACCTTCCTCCTATTCCATACACCTGCAACATCTGCCACATTGCCCCCTATCTACCCTATCATACGCCTTTTCCAAATCCATAAATGCCACAAAAACATCTTTACCCTTATCCAAATACTGTTCACCTATATGTTTCACTGTAAACACTTGGTCTACACACCCCTACCTTTCCTAAAGCCCCCTTGTTCATCTGCTATCCTGCTTTCTGTTTTACTCTTAATTCTTTCAATAATAACTCTACCATACACTTTACCAGGTACACTCAACAGACTTCTTCCCCTATAATTTTTGCACTCTCTTTTGTCCCATTTGCCTTTATACAAAGGAACAATACACGCTCTCTGCCAATCCCTAGGTACCTTACCCTCTTCCATACATTTATTAAATAATAGCACCAACCACTCCAAAATTATATCCCCACCTGCTTTTAACATTTCTATCTTTATCCCATCAATCCCAGCTGCCTTACCCCTTTCATTCTACCCACTGCCTCACGAACTTCCCTACACCCACAACTGGCTCTTCCACACTCCTACAAGATGTTATTCCTCCTTGCCCTACACACGAAATCACAGCTTCCTGTCTTCATCAACATTTAACAAATCCTCAAAATATTCTCTCCATCTTCCCGATACCTCTAACTCTCCATTTAATAACTCTCCTCTCCTATTTTTAACTGTCAAATCCATTTGTTCTCTAGGCTTCCTCAACTTATTAATCTCATTCCAAAACTTTTTCTTATTTTCAACAAAATTTGCTGATAACATCTCACCCACTCTCTCATCTGCTCTCTTTTACATTGCTTCACCACTCTTTTAACCTCTCTTTTCTCTCCATATACTCTTCCCTCCTTGCATCACTTCTACTTTGTAAAAACCTCTCATATGCTAACTTTTCTCCTTACTACTCTCTTTACATCATCATTCCACCAATCGCTCCTCTTCCCTCCCGCACCCACTCGCCTGTAACCACAAACTTCTGCTGAACACTCTAACACTACATTTTTAAATCTACCCCATACATTTTCGACCCCATTGCCTACACTCACTAGCCCATCTATCCTCCAATAGTTGTTTATATCTTACCCTAACTGCCTCCTCTTTTAGTTTATAAACCTTCACCTCTCTTTTACTTACTGATTCTATTTTCCTTGTATCCCATCTACCTTTTACTCCCACTGTAGCTATAACTAAAAGTGATCTGATATATCTGTAGCCCTCTATAAACATGTACATCCTGAAGTCTACTCAACAGTCTTTTATCTATCAATACATAGTCCAACAAACTACTGTCATTACGCCCTACATCATATCTTGTATACTTATTTATCCTCTTTTTCTTAAAATATGTATTACCTATAACTAAACCCCTTTCTATACAAAGTTCAATCAAAGGGCTCCCATTATCATTTACACCTGGCACCCCAAACTTACCTACTACACCCTCTCTGCATGTTTCTCCCACTTTAGCATTTAGGTCCCCTACCACAATTACTCTCTCATTTGGTTCAAAAGTTCCTATACATTCGCTTAACATCTCCCAAAATCTCTCTCTCCTCTACACTCCTCTCTTCTCCAGGTGCATACACGCTTATTATGACCCACTTTTCGCATCCGACCCTTATTTTAATCCACATAATCCTTGAATTTACACATTTATATTCCCTCTTTTCCTTCCATAACTGATCCTTCAACATTATTGCTACCCCTTCCTTAGCTCTAACTCTCTCAGATACTCCTGACTTAATCCCATTTATTTCTCCCCACTGAAACTCGCCTACCCCCTTCAGCTTTGTTTCGCTTAGGCCAGGACATCCAACTTCTTTTCATTCATAACATCGGCAATCATCTCTTTCTTATCATCCGCACTACATCCACGCACATTCAGACAACCCAATTTTATAAAGTTTTTCTTCTTCTCGTTTTTAGTAGATTTGTACAGGAGAAGGGGTTACTAGCCCATTGCTCCCGGCATCTTAGTCGCCTCATACGACACGCATGGCTTACGGAGGAAAGATTCTTTTCCACTTCCCCATGGACAATAGAGAAAATAAAAGGAACAAGAGCTATTAAGAAAAAGAAGAAAAACCTAGATGTGTGTATGTATATATATGCATGTGTATGCCAGTGTAGTGTGACCTAAAGTGTAAGTAGAAGTAGCTAGATATACCTGTTATCCAGCGTGTTTATGAGACAGAAAAAAGACACCAGCAATCCTACCATCATGTAAAACAGTTTCAGGTTTCTGTTTCACAGTCACCTGGCAGGACGGTAGTACCTCCCTGGGTGGTTGCTGTCTACCAACCTACTACCTTTGTATAATGACATTTGCAAAGCTGCAGTACTTGTTTATGATGTTTTGGGCAAGACTTGAGCTAAAATTCATTGAAATTATGTACAATAATATGTTACACTATTATATATATTTTTTAATAAAAATGCATAATAAATAAAGTTGATTAAATTTAGGACAAATTGGCAGTTGTGATACAAAAAAGCTTAGAGGAGATTTTGAGTAGAGGAGCTTGAGCATTCAGCAGTAAAATGTCTTATCTGATTCATATTTATTATAATTTCATGATACTGACAGTAGCCAGAAGGCACACCATGTAGAATTAACCTAGAAGAACTCAAAGCCAAACAGTGCAGCTAATTTGCAAATGTTTCAAGGAGAATCATACCATGAAACAATTGTAATATCATAAAATTTCCTTAGTGTTAGAAGACCAAAGCAGTAAAAATAAGAAAAACAGTTATTTGTAACAGTGGAACAGAATTCTTCCTACGTAAGCCATGCGTGTCGTAAGAGGCGACTAAAATGCCGGGAGCAAGGGGCTAGTAACCCCTTCTCCTGAATATATTACTAAATGTAAAAGGAGAAACTTTCGTTTTTCCTTTTGGGCCACCTTGCCTCGGTGGGAAACGGCCGATGTGTTGAAAGAAAGAAAAGATTTCAAGTGGGGCTGTTTTGAGCGATGCATCTCCCTGTGTTTCGAGCACTGAAACACCTTGAAATGCACGTTTTGATAAACTAGTGCACATAGTGTTAACTGTTAAAAAAACTTGAAAAGCAGTCATATTTTGGATGTGGGAAGTACAATGCCTGCACTTTAAGGGAGGGGTTTGTGATATTGACTATTTGGAGTGACATCTAAACTGTCATATCTGAGCGTCTTTGCAAAGACAGTGATTATGTGTGAAGGATGATGGAAGTTTGAATGATGATGAAAGTGTTTTTCTTTTTTTGGGTCACCCTGCCTCAATGGGAGCCGATGTATTGAAAAAAAAATTGTAAAATGTAGGTACCGCTTAGGTATTTACATCTTTGCTAACTTCAATACACTATAAACCTGTAAGATAACTAAATTTTTATATTTCTTTATTCTACATAGAATTTTTTTTAACTCAATCTCTGTCTCCTGGGAAGGCAGGGTGATCCGAAGAAGAAAATTCATTCACCACATTCACTCGGTTGCCTTCTTTCCAGAAGTGCACTGACATTACAGTCAGATTACCCCTCCAAATGCAGTATATCCCCCCTCTCCTCCTTCAGAGTGTAAGCACTTTCTTTTCCACTTCTAGGACTCTTAACTAACTGGTTTCCCTGAATCCCTTCACAAAAGTTACACTGCTCACTCCAACAGCACACCCATTAAAAACCACTTGTCTCCGTTCACTCCTGTCTAATATGTTCTCAAGATTTTTTTTTTTTTTTTCTAAAAATTTTGCTATACACACAGGGACCTTTATTTCTGGGTATGCTATAGTTTAAGGTTTAATGAAGCTTTGTGTCTCTTGGGCTTAATAATGTTTCATGCAGAAGAAACATCATTTGTGTGAAGAGGTTGAAGAAATACTGTTCTTTAAATTGATAGGTAGGTTCAGATGTGTTAGATTACTGTAACCGAATGGTATTTTAGCCATAAATATCACTCGTGTTACATGTTTTGGATGTTAGATGCTAAGCATGAAGTTCTTTATGAATCCTGCATTTAACTGGTAAATAACCATGCAGACCACTATTAATTTTAACAATTAGTTGTTTATTTTTACAGGGAGGTATGGTGGCGAGAGCGGTGTATACACTGGACACTGTAACAGCCTCTAAAGTGTCGCTCATCATCACACTGGCTACACCACACACCCGCCCAGTACTTGTCCTGGACCAGTACCTTGAGCAGTTTTATGAGAAAGTAAGGCCATAAAAAATTATGCTGTCATTACTTTGTATTTACCTATTTGTATGAATAGGTAGAAATTGATAATCACAGTATTGTGTATGGTAACTAATAAAATACAGTACATACTGGCATTACCTTGTATTTACTTATTTGTAAAAATAGGTAATCACAGTAATTTGTTTGGTCACTAATAAAATACAGTACACTGTCATTACTCTGTATTTACCTAATTTTAAGAATAGGTAAAAACTGGAAATCACAGTACAGTGGACCCCCGAGTTTCGTAAAAACTACACTCCTGAAGTCTGCTCAAGCGCCATTACCGAACGAATTTACTCTTTTAAGGAAAAATGTCATAGGTTAGTCTATTTCAGACCCCCAAAAATACACTTCCACAAGCACTTACAATATTATACTTACATAATTGTACGATTTCCGGGGTTTACGAAACTCGGGGGTCCACTGTACTGTCTATGGTAACTAATAAAATGCAGGATCCTACAGAATGCTGTAAACCTGGAGGGACTTGAGAATTTTTTTATTATATGATTCAAAAGGTGCTTTCTGTTGCATTTTTAAAATTAATATTGTATTATGCAGTCAATGTGATAAGATTCTGCTGCATGCCATTCATTGTCTTAACAGCCTTGCAAGTTAATATTCTGTTTTGTGGCAGATTTGGAAACATAATTATACAATACAGTACTTTTGAATTTTTATATTTATTTTATAGTAAATGTCCTAATGCAGCTTTAGCCAAATTGCTTCAAATTCCTTGGGAACCCGTAAAAAGCTGTATATTCATTTAAGGTGATATAGACCTCTTATGACAGTTTTTGGAGGTTTCCCATTTCTTTGCAAGGTGAGAATTGTAGTTTTTAGTTGATATCTGAAGAGTGTGACCTGATGTTCTTCAGATTAATACATATTCAGTGTGAGCCTTTGTCTGGAGTTATCTGGCTTTTGGTGGCAAATTAAGGAACTACATTACCTGTAATTATATTCCCAATATTTGTTTTTCTCTTATCTCAACACTGCTGAGCAGAATTGCTTGGAAATTATTAATTGTAATGTTTGGCTTCATTTTTTTTTATATATTTGTTGGTAATGACTTATGCAAATTGCTTAGATATACATACAGTGGAACCTCGAGTTTCGGCCGTAATCCGTTCCAGAAGCTAGGCCAAAACTCAAATTGTTCGAAAGTCAAAGCAATATTTCCCATAAGAAATAATGTAAATCGAATTAATCTGTTCCAGACACCCAAAAATATTAAAAAAAATTTTTTTTTAAAGAATAACTATAGTTTTACATACACAAAACAATTATAAATACATATAGTATGTACTTAAATGACTAATGAAATAGATAAATAAACATGGTTAATTATGTTGCAGTCACACTCAATCAACAAGTACAAAAACAATGGATTAATGTGAAATTTTTTGGATGAACGCTCAGGGTAATGTTTACTCGAGGAGAAACAAAGCCAGACTGACTCAACACATGCGTGGGCGCTGGCAGGCGTGGGCAGGCGGACAGGTCTGGTATGGCGGCCAAAACTCAAGGTACTTTTCAAAACTGAAGACAAAATTTAGGTGAAAAAAGTGACCGAAACTCAAAACGGCCGAAACTTGGGGCGCCCGAAACTCGAGGTTCCACTATATATGCAGGAGGGCCCTGCTTTACAGCATTTTGCTAATGCAGTGGTTTTCAATTACTCCCATTCTTCATATATTCAGCCTTCCTACAATAAATATATTCAGCACTCTAAGCTAAGGAAGAAAATATTTTAAGGCAAGTAGTGTGTGTACTGTATATGCATTTTTAAAGCCTAGCTCTATTGCTCACTTAATATATGACAGTGTAAACATGTTATCAGGCTTTTGTATGTATTTGAAAGTAAAAAAAAAGGCTATGTTTCACTTTACTGTGATTTTTACTTTACAGCAGTATCCCTGAACCTAACCTGTTGTATAAGCAGGGCTCTACTATATATGCTTTGGGATCCTACAGTGTGCTGTAGGGCTTGGAAGCCCTTGAGCTGTATGGTAATGCACATGTACTGGGATTCCTCACAGTATATGTAGCATTTGACACAAATTGGATTACTTATTGACTTTCAAATGGCCTATGACACTGTGAAGTGGGAAAGCATTCATTATTAATTATCTTTTAGGTATTGTATATTATTTTATTACTTTACTCCTTCCCATTACAGTATTTGTAATTTATTTTATATTTTTAGGTAAACACATATTGGATTATGGAACGTTCATTGGATTTAAAGGATGTTGTCTTGGTATCTATTGGAGGTGGTAGAAATGATGTTCAAGTGCCAACCTCTCACACCATCACACCTCTTGCTGATGTTGCAACTACTACCACTAATGTAAGTTTAAATATACAGTGGACCCCCGGAAATCGAACATTTTTAATTCCAGAATGCTGTTCAAGTGCTGTTCTTTCTTCTTTCAACACGACGGCCGTTTCCCACCAAGGCGGGGTGGCCCAAAAGGAAAAACGAAAGTTTCTCCTTTTACATTTAGTAATATACACAGAAGGGGTTACTAGCCCCTTGCTCCCGCCATTTTAATCGCCTCTTACGACACGCATGGAAGTGCTGTTACCAAACTAATTTATTCCCATAAGGAATGATGTAAATTAGATTAGTTCGTTTCAGACCCCAAAAATACACCTATAAAAGCACTTACAATAATAAACTTATATAAAAAGGCGAGTTGGGAGTGTTCGATTTCCGAGGGTCCACTGTATCCTGAATACAAATTTTTCATCCAAACTATGGCTAACTGCATGGCAATTTGTGTTTTTGCTTAATTAAATTTGTCTTATTAAACAAAACAGCTTTTGATCCTTAGTTCTTCTTCTTTCAACAAATTGGCTGTATCCCATCAAGGCAGGGTGGCCCAAAAGGAAAAAAGAAAGTTTCTCCTTTTAAATTTAGTTACTAACCCCTTGCTCCCGGCATTTTAGTCACCTCTAACGACACGCATGGCTCACGGAGGAAGAATTCTGTTCCACTTTCCCATGGAGATAAGAGGAAATAAACAAGAACAAGAACTAGTAAGAAAATAGAAGAAAACCCAGAGGGGCATGTCTATAAACAGTGGTACCCCGACTTACGATATTTTTTCATTCCAGAATGCTGTTCAAGTGTCATTACCAAACGAATTTATCTCCATAAGAAATGATGTAAAATAGACTAGTCCTTTTAGACCCCCAAAATTACACTTACAAAAGCATTTAAAAAAATCAACTTACATAAAAGGGTGTGTTTGGGGACCATCGTAAGTCGGGGTACCACTGTATATATATGCTTGTCTATGCATGCACTGTGTGTCCTAAGTGTAAGTAGAAGTATGCATGTTTATAAGACAGAAAAAAGACACTAGCAATTCTACCATCATGTAAAACAATTGCAAGCTTCCATTTCACACTCACTTGGCTGGACGGTAGTACCTCCCTGGGCGGTTGTGATCCTCAGTTATGCTAATATTTTTGTCTCCAAATTTTGTAGTTTGTAAATGCAAGTAAAGCAACAATGAGTAATTAATATATAAATCTTTCTTTCAACACGTCGGCCATTTCCCACCGAGGCAGGGTGGCCCAAAAGGAAAAATGAAAGTTTCTCCTTTTACATTTAGTAATTTTTTTTTTTTTTTTTTTTTTTTAACACATCGGCCGATTCCCACCAAGGCAGGGTGGCCCGAAAAAGAAAAACTTTCATCATCATTCACTCCATCACTGTCTTGCCAGAAGGGTGCTTTACACTACAGTTATAAAACTGCAACATTAACACCCCTCCTTCAGAGTGCCGGCACTGTACTTCCCATCTCCAGAACTCAAGTCCGGCCTGCCGGTTTCCCTGAATCCCTTCATAAATGTTACTTTGCTCACACTCCAACAGCACGTCAAGTATTAAAAACCATATGCCTCCATTCACTCCTATCAAATACGCTCACACATGCTTGCTGGAAGTCCAAGCCCTCGCACACAAAACTTCCTTTACCCCCTCCCTCCAACCTTTCCTAGGCCGACCCCTACCCCGCCTTCCCTCCACTACAGATTTATACACTCTCGAAGTCACTCTGTCTCGTTCCATTCTCTCTACATGTCCAAACCACCTCAACAACCCCTCCTCAGCTCTCTGGACAATCGTTTTGGTGATCCCGCACCTCCTCCTAATTTCCAAACTCCGAATTCTCTGCATTATATTCACACCACACATTGACCTCAGACATGACATCTCCACTGCCTCCAGCCTTCTCCTCGTTGCAACATTCATCACCCATGCTTCACACCCATATAAGAGCGTTGGTATAACTATACTCTCATACATTCCCTCTTTTCTTCCATGGACAAGGTTCTTTGTCTCCACAGACTCGAAGTGCTCCACTCACCCTTTTCCCCTCATCAATTCTATGATTCACCTCATCCTTCATAGACCCATCCCCGACATGTCCACTCCCAAATATCTGAATACATTCACCTCCTCCATACTCTCTCCCTCCAATCTGATATCCAATCTTTCGTCACCTATTCTTTTTGTTATCCTCATCACCTTACTCTTTCCTATATTCACTTTCAATTTTCTTCTTTTACACACCCTACCAAATTCATCCACCAACCTCTGCAGCTTCTCTTCAGAATCTCCCAAAAGCACAGTGTCATCAGCAAAAAGCAACTGTGACAACTCCCACTTTGTATTTGCTTCTTTATCTTTTAGCCCAACACCTCTTGCCAAGACCCTCGCATTCACTTCTCTTACAACCCCATTTATAAATATATTGAACAACCACGGTGACATCACACATCCTTGTCTAAGGCCCACTTTTACTGGGAAATAGTCCCCTTCCCTCCTACACACTCTAACCTGAGCCTCACTATCCTCATAAAATGCAGGAAAAGGGGTTACTAGCCCCTTGCTCCCGGCATTTTAGTCGCCTCTTATGACACGCATGGCTTACGGAGGAAGAATTTTTAATATATAAATCTTTCTTCTTTCTTTCAACACATCGGCCGTTTCCCACTGAAGCAGGGTGGCCCAAAAGGAAAAACGAAAGTTTCTCCTTTTACATTTAGTAATATATGCAGGAGAAGGGGTTACTAGCCCCTTGCTCCCGGCATTTTAGTCGCCTCTTATGACACGCATGACTTACGGAGGAAGAATTCTTAATATATAAATCTTTCTTCTTCTTCTTTCAACACGTCGGCCGTTTCCCACCGAGGCAGGGTGGCCCAAAAGGAAAAATGAAAGTTTCTCCTTTTACATTTAGTAATATATACAGGAGAAGGGGTTACTAGCCCCTTGCTCCCAGCATTTTAGTCGCCTTTTACGACACACATGGCTTACGGAGGAAGAATTCTATTCCACTTCCCCATGGAGATAATATATAAATACTGTAATGAAAAAAAATGTTTGCTGAACATCATCATCCTATATACAGTAAAAATATCAAATTCACTATGGTTAGGTTCCTAGAGAGCCTCACTAATTCAGAATTTGAGAATAGCCGAGACAGAGAACATTATCCATGGAAGCAAAAATGGGAATATTTCAGAGTACAGGCGGGCCCTGTTTATACAGCAGGTTAGGTTCCAGACTACTGCTGTAAAGCAGAAATCACTGTAAAGTGAATCATTGCCTTTTTTTTTCAATTTCAAATGCATATAAAAGCTTGATAACATGTTTACACTATCATATATTAAGTAAGCCAATAGAGCTAGGCCTAAAAAATGCATATATAGTACACACATTACATTCCCTAAAATACTTTCATCCTTAGCCGTAGTGAGGGGTGAATATATTTATTGTAGGAAGTCTGAATAAATGAAGAATGGGTATAATTGAAAACTGCTACATGAGCAAAACAATGTAAAGTGAAGTGCTGTAAAGTGGAGCCTGCCTGTATTGCAGATTACAAAGTTCATGGACCAGCACAACCAACATAACCCGAACCAGCATGGCTTTAGAGCGGGTCGATCATGCCTGTCACAGCTGCTGAACCATTATGACAGAATTACGGAGTCATTGGAGGACGACCAAAACGCAGATGTGATTTACACAGATTTTGCAAAGGCGTTTGACAAATGCGATCATGGAGTGATAGCGCACAAAATGAGGGCCATAGGCATTACGGGGAAGGTAGGCAGATGGATTTTTGAGTTCCTAACACACAGAACACAAAAAATAGTAGTGAACAAGGCAAGATCCAGCATCAGCGAGGTCAAAAGCTCAGTGCCCCAAGACACTGTCCTGGCACCTCTGCTTTTTCTCATCCTCATAGCAGACATAGATAAAAACACACAGCACACTTTTGTATCATCATTTGCAGATGACACTAAAATAAGCATGAAAGTCACTACGGTAGAGGACACTGAAAAATTACAGGAGGACATAAGCAGGGTCTTCCAATGGGCAGTGGAGAACAACATGACGTTCAATGGTGATAATTTTCAGCTGCTTAGGTATGGAAAAAATGAAGAACTCAAAAGGAACACTATATACAAAACGCAAGAGGGTCACCACATAGAACGAAAGGAACACGTAAAGGACTTGGGAATAATTATGTCTGCTGATCTGTCGTTTAAAGACCATAACAAGACAAAGATCACAACAGCCAGGAAGATGACGGGGTGGGTATTGAGAACTTTCAAAACAAGGGAAATAATGCCGATGGTGACACTATTCAAATCGCTAGTGCTCCCCCACTTAGAATACTGCTCAGTGCTGACGGCCCCGTTCAGGGTAGGTGAAATAGCAGAGCTGGAACAAATCCAGAGATCGTTTACGGCTCACATTGAGCCATTGAAACATCTAAATTATTGGGAACGCCTTCAAGTCTTGAACATGTACTCATTGGAGTGGAGGAGAGAGAGATACATGATAATATATACCTGGAAAGTACTTGAGGGCCTGGTCCCAAATCTGCACACTGCCATAACAACATACTGGAGTGAGAGATATGGGAGAAAGTGTAAAATAAACCCAGTGAGGAGCAGGGGTGCGGTGGGGACAATACGGGAGCACTGTATTAACATCCGGGGTCCCAGACTATTCAACATCTTACCAGAAGATATCCGAAACACGGCTGGAACCAGTGTAGAAGCCTTCAAAAGGAAACTGGACAAATATCTTCACCAGGTGCCAGATCAACCAGGCTGTGATGGATATGTGGGACAGCGGGCCTCCAGCAGCAACAGCCTGGTTGATCAGGCAAGCACCAGACGAGCCTGGCCCATGGCCGGGCTCAGAGAGTAGATACTCTCGAAACTCTTCAAAGGTATATCAAAGGTATACATGTAGTATAAAGCATGGGTTTTGAATGTTGCAGCAAGGAGGAGGCTGGAGGTAGTAGAGATGTCGTTGCCTAATACTAAAAGTATTATCCAGAGGGCTGAGGAGGGGTTATTGAGGTGGTTTGGACATTAAGGCAGGATGGAGCAAAATAGGATGACATGGAGGGTGTGTAAACCTGTAGTGGAGGGAAGGCAAGGTAGGGGTCATCCTAGGATAGGTTGAAGAGAGGTTTTAAAGGAAGTTGTGTGTGAGGGGTTTAGACATCCAGCAAGCATGTGTGTGTGTGTGTTAGAAAGGAGTGAGTGGGGGCAAATAGTTTTTATGACTTGACATGCTGTTGGAGTGTGTTCAAAGTAACTTTTATGAAGGGGTTAGGGAAACCGATCAGGCTGAACTTAAGTCCTGGAGGTGGGAAGTACAGTGCAGTCTTGAACTGTAGTATCAGCATCCCTCTGGCAAGACAGTGATGGAGTGAGTGGTGGTAAAGGTATTTCTTCTTTTTGTGGGTCACCCTGCCTTGGTGGGAGACAGCCAGTTTATTAAAAAAAATTAGATTCCAATATTTTACAACTGATCTCTTCTTGTCTCCCTAACAGGTGCCTTCATGTTGGATGACCACTGACCACCAGGCTATTGTTTGGTGCAGACAGCTAGTGTTAGCCACTGTACGAGCTTTGTTTGACTGTGTTGATCCAAACACATTAAGGCTCACAACTAGCAGAAAGCTCATTACTGATGTCTTTGAGTATCATCTCTCAAAGGTTTGTGAATTTCCATTAACATTTGTTATGTCTTTACACATCCCCAACTTTGTCTAAAGAGTAAATAAAAGAATTAGTGAGGCACCTTTAGTAAAATTTGCTGAGAATGTGACCTGTTTTGGAAAGAAGTGACTAAGAAAGTCTAGGGAATAAATGAACTTGAGTGTTAGGACAAGAATGTGACAAAATGCTGAGTAAGGATGTAGAAGAATGGAGAGAATAATAAGGTAAATTGTGTTTTTTTAACAGTGGCCATCTTCCACCAGGGTAGGGTGACCTGAAAATGAAGAAACACCTTCACCATCATTCATTTAATCACCGTCTTACCAAAAGCATGCGAACATCACAGCTCAGATATCCTTCTGAATTGCAACATGCCACCTTTCCCTTAAGACTCAAATCTGGCTAATTGGTTTCCCTGAATCCCTTCATAAATGTTACCTTGCTCACACTTCAGCATAACGTCAAATCATAAAAAACACTTGCCTTCACTCACTCCTATTATCTAATATCCTCACACAAGCCTGTTGGATGTCCAAGCCCCTTGCACTCAAAGCATCCCTTACCCCTTTCTGCACAGGATAAGGAATAAAAAATAGGAGACTGTGGTGGTAGCTTGAATATTAAATGAAAGTGCATGGAGAAAAATGTTTAAAAATTTTACTTGCTGTTGAAGGTTGAGCATGATAATATCTGTGGAGAGATTCAGGGCAAACTGGTTAAGTGCACTTGAGTTTCAAATTAGGAAGTACAGTGAACAAGCTTTATAAGTCAGGTGGGATGTTGGGCATTGATGGGTCAGTATTGAATCATGCAGTCTGCACTATTCTGGAAAGACAGCTGAGGAATAAGTGATGGAAAATGTGTTTTCTACCTTGGATCACCATGCCTTTGTGGGGAAAAAATGACACATTAAAGAAGTGACGTGAACGTATCTTTTCAGAGAATCACTGGTAAACGCTACAAGAGTTCCTTTTACTCTCCCACAATTGAGTTGAACAAGGAGGGAGACTGGAATGAAATAGTAAAAAGGCAGCACACTCACATAGCCCAAACAACACCCTGTAGAACGTACCTCATGATCCCTCTGAACCCTGGCCATCAGTTATACCACGAAGCAGCCATCGTTGCAACAAACTTAGACAATAAGCACTGGGTTGCAGCTTGTAACGCTAACTATGTACACAAAGGGAATCGGATTTGGTAAGTCTGAGGTTCATTATTGATTTTTTTTAGAGTGTATAGATGTATATATCCAAGGAGCTAGATACCAGACCTTGTGAATTATAGGTCTATGGCAGTGGAGTTTTCTTGAGACAGGGTTTCCCATGAGTGGTTTCTGTGGAGGAATCAAACAAAATGGCTCCAAGCTTATTATAATGTCTTCCTGTGACTCTAATCTGGAAATAATTTGGTACATCTCCATCAGCATTGTGGAGTTTTTCCTCCAGCACTCACATTGTTATAGTCGTGCAACTGAGTATACTACATTTGGAGATTGAAGGACTCATATTTATTTTTGAACAGTACTCTTTCTTCCCCAAATATTTTTTAAAACTAATAGTCTAATCCATTTTTGTTAGTTTTCAGGACAAAGTTATGACCAAAACAGAGTAATTCAATGAATAAATATAAAATTGAATTGCTCACCTTTTGTTGTAACTTGATTATGATAACTAATAGTAACTTGATTATGATAACTAATAGTAACTTGATTATGATAACTAGGTAGTAGGTTGGTAGACAGCAACCACCGAGGGAGGTACTACTGTCCTACCAAATGAGTGTGAAACGGAAGCCTGAAATTGTTTTGCATGATGGTGAGATTGCTGGTGTCTTTTTCTGTCTCATAAACATGCAAGGTTGTAGGTATATCTTGCTACTTCTGCTTACACTTAGGTCACACTACACATGCATGTACAAGCATATATATATACTAACCCCTCTGGGTTTTCTTCTATTTTCTTCCTAGTTTTTGTTCTTGTTTATTTCTGCTTATGTCCATGGGGAAGTGGAACAGAATTTCTTCCTCCGTAAGATATGTGTGTCGTAGGAGGCGACTGAATGCCAGGAGCAATGGGCTAGTAACTCCTCCTGTATAAATTGCTAAAAAGAAGGAAAAGAAGAATTTTATAAAATTGGCATGTTTGAATGTGCGTTTATGTAGTGCAGATGATAAGGAAGAAGTGATTGCAAGGGTTATGAATGAAAAGAAGTTGGATGTCCTATCCCTAAGCGAAACAAAGCTGAAGGGGGTGGGGAAGTTTCAGTGGGGAGAAATAAATGGGATTAAGTCAGGAGTATCTGAGAGAGTTAGAGCTAAAGAAGGGGTAGCAAAAATGTTGAAGGATCAGTTATGGAGAGAGAAGAGGGAATATAAATGTATAAATCCAAGGATTATGTGGATTAAAATAAGGCTTGGATGTGAAAAGTGGGTTATAATAAGTGTGTATGCACCTGGAGAAGAGAGGAGTTTAGAGGAGAGAGAGAGAGGTTTTGGGAGATGTAAAGTGAGTGTGTAGGAGTGTTTGAGCCAAGTGAGAGAGTAATTGTGGTAGGGGACCTAAATGCCAAAGTAGGAGAAGCATTTAGAGAGGGTGTGGTAGGTAAGTTTGGGGTGCCAGGTGTAAATGATAATGGGGAGCATTTGATTGAACTTTGTATAGAAAGGGGTTTGGTTATAGGTGACACATATTTTAAGAAAAAGATGATAAATAAGTATACAAGATATGATATAGGGTGTAATGACAGTAGTTTGTTGGACTTCATATTGATAGATAAAAGACTGTTGGGTAGACTTCAAGATGTACATATTTATAGAGGGGGCCACAGATATATCAGATAACTTTTTAGGTGTAGCTACAATAAGAGTAAAAGGTAGATGGGATACAAGGAAAATGGAAGCAGCAAGTAAGAGAGAGGTGAAGGTTTATAAACTGAAGCAGGAGGCAGTTAGGGTAAGATATAAACAACTGTTAGAGGACAGATGGACTAGTGTGAGTATGGGCAATGGGGTAGAAGATGTATGGTTAAAATTTAAGAATATAGTGTTAGAGTGTTCAGCAGAAGTTTGTGGTTACAGGAAAGTGGGTGCCAGAGGGAAGAACGAATTGGTGGACTGATGATGTAAAGAGAGTAGTAAGAGAGAAAAAGTTAGCATATGAGAAGTTTTTACAAAGTAGAAGTGATTCAAGGAGGGAGGAGTATATGGAGAGAAAGAGAGTGGTTAAGAGAATGGTGAAGCAATGTAAAAAGAGAGCAAATGAGAGAGTGGGTGAGATGTTATCAACAAATTTTGTTGAAAATAAGAAAAAATTTTGGAGTGAGATTAATAAGTTGAGAAAGCCTAGGGAACGAATGGATATGTCAGTTAAAAATAGGAGAGGAGAGTTATTAAACGGAGAGTTTGAGGTATCGGGAAGATGGAGGGAATATTTTGAGGAATTGTTAAATGTTGATGAGGATAGGGAAGCTGTGATTTCGTGTATAGGGCAAAAAGGAATAACATCGTATAGGAGTAAGGAAGAACCAGTTGTGAGTGTGGACAAAGTGCATGGGGATGGGTAGAATGAAAGGGGGTAAAGCAACTGGAATTGATGGGATAAAGATAGAAATGTTGAAAGTAGGTGTGGATATAGTTTTGGAGTGGTTAGTGTTTTTATTTAATAAATGTATGGAAGAGGGTAAGGTATCTAGGGACTGGCAGAGAGCATGCATGGTTCCTTTGTATAAAGGCAAAGGGGACAAAAGAGTGTAAAAATTATAGGGGAATAAGTCTGTATGAAAGTATAGTGGTACCAACACTCTTATATGGGTGTGAAGCTTGGGTTGTAAATGATGCAGCGAGGAGGCGGCTGGAGGCAGTGTAGATGTCGCGTCTGAGGGCAATGTGTGGTGTGAATATAATGCAGAGAATCCGTAGTTTGGAGATTAGGAGGAGGTGTGGGATTACCAAAACTATTATCAAGAGAGCTGAGGAGGGGTTATCGAGATGGTTTGGACATGTAGAAAGGATGGAAAGAAATAGAAACGATTTCAAGAGTGTATAGATCTGTAGTGGAGGGAAGGCGTGGTAGGGGTCGGCCTAGGAAAGGTTGGAGGGAGGGTATAAAGGAGGTTTTGTGTGTGAGGGGCTTGGACTTCCAGCAAGCATGCGTGTGCATTTTAGATAGGAGCAAATGGAGATAAATGGTTTTTAGGACTTACGTGCTGTTGGAGTGTGAGCAAGGTAACTTTTATGAAGGGATTCAGAGAAACCGGCAGGCCAGACTTGATTCCTCTAGATGGGAGGTACAGTGCCAGCACTCTGAAGGGGGGGGGGCATTAATGTTGCAGTTTTATAACTGTAGTGTAAGCATGCCTCTAGCAAAACAGTGATGAAGTGAATGATGATGAAAGCGTTTCTTTTTCGGGCCACCCTGCCTTGGTGGGAAACGGCCGATGTGTTAATAAAAAAAAAATAATAACAAATATACATTTGATTTTGTAGTAGATTTCAACAAATTTCTAGGAAATAATAGCTACAAGAAGGTGTTCTACCCAGAAAATGTGATGGAAGCAGTTCATAAATGCTTTCCTAATTACTCAGGCATTCCATACTTCAAAAAGAATATTATCACTAAAGCATACAAATGCAACATAACAGTTAAGTTTAATAAAAGTGAATGTGTTATGTATATGAAAAAAAGACCCTTTTGTCTGATTCTTACATATATGAAAAGCTTCATAAAGATTCCCTCTTGGTTTTACCTATTTGAGTAAGAAAGTTGGAAACATTGGTAACAACAGAAATGATAAACTACTCATTGTAAAGTTACAAACTCAGTCACTTTTCTATGGCCTACTCAAGACTCATAGTTAATAATTCTATTAACTTTCTTCTTTCTTCTATAAGCTTACTAAGTGGCTAGCTAACCTTTATGTTTCTTACATTAAACACTTGGAAGACTTCATAAAAAAAAGTAAATCCTGTATGTTGATTTAAATAATGGAAGGTAAGTTTGGATGCCAAATCCCTCATTATGAAGGTCACTGTAGAAGAGGTATTATAATTTCTTTAAGAAAAAATTATAAATTTCCATTATGCACTCCCTTTAACCATTGAGCAAATTGTTGAATAAACATGTGAGTGTGTTCAAACATTTTCTCTCACTTTCTGAGTAAATTTTAGTGTTAAAACAGGTGCAGTATGTACAGCCATCTTTCCTTGTTTTGTCTAATTTGTACATGGACTAATTTAAGACAGGTATCCTCCTTCAAATCAATCTATTGTAAATGACATGATATATGATATGGCTTAATTAAGTTTCATATACGTATCAGCTTGTTAAAAAGATGCTTCGGGGGCCTTTCTAAATATTTTGACAGGTTAGACTCCTTAATTCCTAGCATCAGACTCAAGATTGAATGGGAGGGTAGTAATAAACTACCGTTCCTTGATGTTTTGATAGTTAACAACTCAGTTAGCTTCACTATAAATAGAAAAGAAATGCAAGCAGGTAGTTACCATTATTAAAAAATGCATGTGATAGCTTCAGCTTGATTCCATTTTTTTTTTTTACCACACTGGCCGTCTCACAGTAAGACAGGGTGACCTGACAAAGAAGACAACACTTGCTGTCACTCATTCATTCACTGTGTTGACAGAAGGGTATCGAAATCACAGTTAATGTGACCCTCCAAATTGCAACATCCCCACCCTCCTTCAGAGTACAAGCACTGTATGTACTTTTCACCTCCAGGACTCTAGTCTGGCTAACTGGTTTCCCTGAATCCCTTCATAAATGTTACCGTGCTCACATTCCAACAGCACGTCAAATCATAAAAACCACTTGCTCCCTCTCACTCTGGTCTAACACACACACACTCACACATATTTGGTGTGGAACATTACTCTTAACAGAATTGAAAATGTGAAGTGTGGCAGGAAGACAGAAAAACAGATTCATAATATTTTTTATAAAAAATTCTATAGTGTTTCACAACTTGTGTAGGAAATTATTGAAACAATGCTCTACTATGTACTATGGATAGTTGCTAGTACAGTGGTACCTCGAGTTACGTGCTTAATTCATTTCAGAATGCTGTTCCCATAAGGAATAATGTAAATTAGATTAATCCGTTCCAGACCCCCGAAAATACACTTACAAATGCACTTACAATAATACACTTACATAATTATTCGGGTTGGGAGCTGCTCGTATGTCGAGGTACCACTGTATTGTTATACTTCTAAATAGTATCTACCTTCTTTTCCTATTATGTATTTCCATTTTTTCCTGAAGGGGTCTGCTCACAAGAATCACTAATGATTGAAATAGTGACAGTGAAAATGTTGTTGGGTCACCATACCTTGGTGTGAGACGGCTGGAGTGTTAAAAATAAAAATACATACTGTAAATACATATATAATTGTCTCCTGTAGCTTGACAGGAGAGAACCTATCAAACAATACAAAGAAGTTGAAGGGTAAAACGAAGACTGTGGAGCTGGACCTGGAGTCCCTTGGTGCAGCTGGTCATACACACATCATTGTAAGCATTCCTGCTACAGATGAAAGGGTGAGTAATTGTGTGATTTACTTTGAAGAATTGACCTTTTTGTAAGTAATATAGCTTCAGCTATCATTTAACAACTGTTGAATGTTTATTTTCACCTGTTTCCCCATATACGTACTGAGTCTGATTAAAAGTAATTTCCAAAGTTATGTATTCTTTTATTTTTTATGGCATTTACCAAGTTGTTTTTGGTAAGTGAAACCTACATCTCTATAATGAGTGACTCTTGATCCAAAGAATTGGAATTGACCTCCCTTTCCTTGGATCAAACCTGATTACCACCTGTCCCCAAGGCATTGTTATGATCCTTAAAGGTTTAATTAATGCTTCCCCCTTTCCCATGCATGTAACATAAACTTATAATTCCTCCCACATTCTCTACAATAAAATTATAATGCCTCCCACATGATCTACAGTGAGTCTTCTATGAGTATCAAAATGCAATACAGTAACAAGGCGAATCTGTTTCACAATACAGCCTCTCCTCACCTTGCGTTGTACTCATTTACCGACGACTCGGACTTATGACAGGCTCTCTGACAGTATTTATACCTAAATAATGTATATTAGAGTTGATTTCCTCTATTCTGTTTATTACAATATACAGTACACTACTGTATAAACATTTAAAATTATACCAGAAATGTTATAAATTGTGCAAAGGTGACATTAAAACAATATCAAAGATGGTTGGAACAAACCCACTACCATTATAGTATGCTCCTCACTTTGTGACGAATTCATTTACCAACGTGGTCTTAGGAACGAAACTCCGTTGTTAAGTGAGGAGAAGCTGTATTTAATGTAACCTTACTTTTCTTTCTTCAGCTCGCTCATTTCAACATTTTAGCATTTATTTCATGTAAAATCCAACCATACCTAAGGAAATCATCTTACAAATCCTACCATACCTAAGCAAATCATCTTACAAATCCTACCATACCTAAGGAAATCATCTTACAAATCTAACTATACCCAAGCAAATCATCTTACAAATCCAACCATACCCAGGGAAATAATTTTACAGATCATGCTTGTGACCAGTTTTGAGAGCTTTTCCACCCCTACAGCCTGTTTTAAGGCCATGCAGTTGTTATATGGAGGATAAAGGTGTTTTTATAACATGAAAAATTTGGGATTATAATAAAGTTGTCAGACTCTCATTAAGGTACATGCTGGTGTCAGGTCTGTGTCTATAACATCTTGACATTTGCTTGCATTCATATCTCCAGATACTGTAGTTTTGAATCTGAATGCCTCCTATTCCTCCAGGTGCTGTATTACCCCTATGGGTTTAGTGTTCCCCTGTAAATGTATAGTGATAAATACTGAAGCTTATGGCCTGTGAGAAGGGTTAGAAGCTTGCTTGACCTCGCATTTAAGGTCCCTTAAGAAGCAGATAACTAGTTGTGTAGTTAGTGTCCTAGTAATAGCCAATTGTTTTTCTTCTTACAGGTGGAGGTTGCCATTGATGTGCACAGTAAGACCGGACGGCAAAGGACCATCGATGTACCAGCTTTTTTTCGCTCTTTCATACAGACTTTAATTGTGGATACAACTCCTCAGAAAGCTCTGTCTTACAATGTAACTCTTAGAGGTTTAGAAGACATGTGGCAGTCGTTCAAACTAATTCTTCGTCCTCGTTCAACTTGTGTAACAGAGAATGTTCCTATGGCTAAGATGTACTTACCATGGGTCCAGAAAGAGTTTTACTTGCAGAATAGGTAAGAAATTATATTCTAGAGTTAGGATTTTAAGTTCACAAAAGTAAGATTAGAATACAGTAGATTCATAACACAGTTACGTTTCTGAAAACAGTGTTGTATGTGACATCTGTGTTATGTGGACTGAAGAACATTATATATATTAATGTTTGAATGTGCGTGGATGTTGTGCGAATGATAAGAAAGAGATGATTGTAGATGTTATGAATGAAAAGAAGCTGGATGTCCTGGCTTTAAGTGAGACAAAGCTGAAGGGGGTAGGAGAGTTTCAGTGGGGAGAAATAAATGGGATTAGATCAGGGGTTTCAAATAGAGTTAGAGCTAAAGAAGGAGTGGCAATAATGTTGAATAATCAGTTATGGCAGGTAAAGAAGGAATATAAATGTATAAATTCAAGGATTATGTGGAGTAAAATAAAGGTTGGATGTGAAAAGTGGGTTATAGTAAGTGTTTATGCACCTGGAGAAGAGAGAAGTGTAGAGGAGAGAGAGAGATTTTGGGAAATGTTGAGTGAGTGTGTGGGGAGTTTTGAACCAAGTGAGAGAGTAATTGTGGTTGGGGATCTTAATGCTAAAGTGGGTAAAAATGTTGTAGATGGAGTAGTAGGTAAATTTGGGGTGCCAGGGGTAAATGTAAATGGGGAACCATTAATTGAGCTATGTGTAGAAAGAGGTTTGGTAATAAGTAATACATATTTTATGAAAAAGAGGATAAATAAATATACAAGGTATGATATAGCACGTAAGGAAAGTAGTTTGTTGGATTATGTATTGGTGGATAAAAGGTTGATGAGTAGGCTTCAGGATGTACATGTTTATAGAGGGGCAACGGATATATCAGATCATTATTTGGTTGTAGCTACAGTTAGAGTAAAAGGTAGATGGGACAAAAAGAAAATGGCAACAGCAAGTAAGAGAGAGGTAAAAGTGTATAAACTAAGGGAGGAGGAAGTTAGGGTGAGATATAAGCAACTATTGGCAGAAAGGTGGGCTAGTGCAAGTAGGAGTAGTGGGGGTTGAAGAGAGTTGGGATAGTTTTAAAAATGCAGTATTAGAATGTGGGGCAGAAGTTTGTGGCTATAGGAGGGTGGGTGCAGGAGGAAAGAGGAGTGAGTGGTGGAATGAAGAAGTAAAGGGTGTGATAAAAGAGAAAAAGGTAGCTTATGAGAGGTTTTTACAAAACAGAAGTGTTAATAGAAGAGCAGAGTATATGGAGAGTAAAAGAAAGGTGAAGAGAGTGGTGAGAGAGTGCAAAAGAAGAGCGGATGAAAGAATGGGAGAGGCTCTGTCAAGAAATTTTGCTGAAAACAAGAAAAATTTTGGAGTGAGATAAACAAGGTAAGAAAGCCTAGGGAACGAATGGATTTGTCAGTTAAAAACAGAGTAGGGGAGTTAGTAGATGGGGAGCTGGAGGTATTGGGTAGATGGCGGGAATATTTTGAGGAACTTTTAAATGTCGATGAAAAGAGGGAGGCGATAATTTCATGTACTGGCCAGGGAGGTACAACATCGTTTAGGAGTGAAGAAGAGCAGGATGTGAGTGTGGGGGAGGTGCGTGAGGCATTACGTAGAATGAAAGGGGGTAAAGCAGCTGGAATTGACGGAATCATGACAGAAATGTTAAAAGCAGGGGGGGATATAGTGCTGGAGTGGTTGGTATTTTTGTTTAATAAATGTATGAAAGAGGGAAGGTACCTAGGGATTGGCAGAGAGCATGTATAGTTCCTTTATATAAAGGGAAGGGGATAAAAGAGAGTGTAAAAATTATAGGGAATAAGTTTATTGAGTATACCAGGTAAAGTGTATGGCAGGGTTATTATTGAAAGAATTAGAGGTAAGACAGAGAGTAGGATTGCAGATGAGCAAGGAGGCTTTAGAGTGGGTAGGGGATGTGTAGATCAAGTGTTTACAGTGAAGCATATATGTGAACAGTATTTAGATAAAGGTAGAGAAGTTTTTATTGCATTTATGGATTTAGAAAAGGCATATGATAGAGTGGATAGGGAGACAATGTGGCAAATGTTGCAAGTGTATGGAATAGGTAGGAAGTTACTGAAGGCTGTAAAGAGTTTTTATGAGGATAGTGAGGCTCAGGTTAGGGTGTGTAGGAGAGAGGAGATTACTTCCCGGTAAAAGTAGGTCTTAGACAGGGATGTGTAATGTCACCATGGTTGTTTAATATATTTATAGATGGGGTTGTAAAAGAAGTAAATGCTAGGGTGTTGGGGAGAGGGGTGGGATTAAATTATGGAGAATTAAATGCAAAATGGGAGTTGACACAGTTACTTTTTGCTGATGATACTGTGCTTATGGGAGATTCTAAAGAAAAGTTGCAAAGGTTAGTGGATGAGTTTGGGAGAGTGTGTAAAGGTAGAAAGTTAAAAGTGAACATAGATAAGAGTAAGGTGATGAGGGTATCAAAGCGATTTAAATAAAGACAAATTGGATATCACATTGGAGAGAGGGATTATGGAAGAAGTAAATGTTTTCAGATATTTGGGAGTTGACGTGTCAGCAGATGGGTTTATGAAGGATGAGGTTAACCATAGAATTGATGAAGAAAAAAAGGTGAGTGGTGCATTGAGGTATCTGTGGAGACAAAAAACATTATCCATGGAGGCAAAGAAGGGAATGTACGAAAGTATAGTGGTACCAACACTCTTATATGGGTGTGAAGCATGGGTTGCAAATGCTGCAGCGAGGAGGAGGCTGGAGGCAGTGGAGATGTCCTGTCTAAGGGCAATGTGTGTGTAAATATTATGCAGAAAATTCGAATGTGGAAATTAGGAGAAGGTGTGGAGTTACTAAAAGTATTTGTCAGAGGGCTGAAGAGGAGTTGTTGAGGTGGTTTGGTCATTTAGAGAGAATGGATCAAAGTAGAATGACTTGGAGAGCGTATAAATCTGTAGGGAAGGAAGGCGGGGTAGGGGTCGTCCTAGAAAAGGTTGGAGGGAAGGGTAAAGGAGGCTTTGTGGGCGAGGGCTTGGACTTCCAGCAAGCATGTGTGAGCGTGTTAGATAGGAGTGAATGGAGACGAATGGTTTTGGGACATGACGATCTGTTGGAGTGTGAGCAGGGTAACATTTTGTGAAGGGATTCAGGGAAACCAGTTAATTGATTTAGTTGGACTTGAGTCCTGGAAATGGGAAGTACAATGCCTGCACTTTAAAGGAGGGGTCTGAGATAGTGACAGCTGGGAGGGACTTTTCTCAGCTGTCGTATCTGAGCTCCTCTGCAAAGACAGTGATTATGTATGAGTGTGGTGAAAGTGTTGAATGATGATGAAAGTATTTTCTTTTTGTGGATTTTCTTTCTTTTTGGATCACCCTGCCTCGGTGGGAGACGGCCGACTTGTTGAAAAAAAAAAAAATATAAATAATATATTATGCCGGGAGCAAGAGGCTAGTAACATCCCTTCTCCTGTATATATTACTAAATGTAAAAGGAGAAACTTTAGTTTTTCCTTTTGGGCCACCCTGCCTTGGTGGGAGGCGGCCGATGTGTTGAAAGAAAGAAGAAATATTATATTAACACCGGCCGTTTCCCACCAAGGCAGGGTGGCCCGAAAAAGAAAAACTTTCATCATCATTCACTCCATCACTGTCTTGCCAGAGGCATGCTTACATTACAGTTATAAAACTGCAACATTAATCCCCCCCTCCAGGACTCAAGTCCGGCCAGCTGGTTTCCCTGAATCCCTTCATAAATGTTTCCTTGCTCACACTCCAACAGCATGTAAAGTCCTAAAAACCATTTGTCTCCATTCACTTCTATCAAATACAGTGATCCCTTGAGTTTCGGTTGGTCCGATTATCGGTTATTTTGTGTTTCGGTTGCTTTTTTCGGTCTATGTTTCCCTCGTGTATCGGTCCGTACCAGACCTGTCCGCCTGCCCGCGCTTGCGCGCCTCGCCGTGCAGGACGACAGTCTAGCGTTGTTTACACTTGAGAGACCATTACCCAGCGCGCTCTTTCAAACATTTCACAATAAATTTACTCTGTTTATTGCTGGTTTAGTGATTGTTACTGTGAAATAAGTCACCATGGGTCCAAAGAAGCTTCCAAAGAAAGCGAGGAACACAATCGAAGTGAAGAAGGAGATTGTAGAAAAATATGAGAGTGGTGTACATGTGAGCGAGCTTGCCAGGATGTACGGAAAAAAACATGTCTACTATCACCTCTATCCTGGCAAAGAGAAAAGAAATCAAGGAAGCTAATGTTGCAAAAGGGGTTGATATGTTAATGAAAAATAGATTGAAAACAGTGGATGAGGTTTAGAAGTTGTGGGTGTGGATCAATGAAAAACAGATAGCGGGTGATAGTATTTCCATGGCGATAATTTGTGAGAAGGCAAGGCAGTTGCACGCAGATCTTGTCAAGACAATGCCTGGAACCAGTGCTGTGGCGAGTGATTTTAAAGCCAGCAAAGGCTGGTTTGAGAGGTTTAAGAAACGTAGTGGCATACACTGTTGTGAGACATGGTGAGGCAGCCAGCTCAGACAAACGTGCAGCTGAAAAATTTGTGCAGGAATTCCAGGGGTTCGTAGACACTGAAAAATTCGAACCCCAACAAGTGTTTAATTGTGATGAAACAGGCCTGTTTTGGAAGAAAATGCCAAACAGGACCTTCATTACTCAGGGCCGCATACACTTTATATATGTACTCTCTAAGACAACATGGTTTATTTGCTAGCTCTTTTTATTCTTGTTGTTCAGGTAAGGTGGGTGAGTATTTTGTTTTAATATTACATGGTATTCCGTTGAATGTAGTTTTTATAAAGGGGGTATTGGTCTTATCTAACTTGTAGAATAAGGTGGCTGAGATGTTAGGCGTTAGATTGTAAATCTAAATAGGGCGTAGAGCTTTCTTATTAGTAGGAACAAGATTTAAAGGTTCAACTTTTATTGACAGCTTTGAAGGATGTCAGTGGCATACACTGTTGTGAGACATGGTGAGGCAGCCAGCTCAGACAAACGTGCAGCTGAAAAATTTG